>JAQZBX010006195.1:0-53935 GCA_029593785.1 Cabassous unicinctus | reverse complement strand
CCCCAGAGCCTCCAGTGGCCACTGCCTCCATATCAGTGTTGTAATTTCTTCCATTATTAGAATCACAGTAAGTCTATAGTAGACTACAGTAAGTTCACTGTAGTTCATAGTTCATAACCCAATCCTGAGGATTCTGGAATGGTGATGTCACACCAAATCTAATTGGGAGGGGACTTTGATCCCATACAGACAAAGATGGGCCTCTCTTACTTGCAGTTGTAGGCTCTCTCATTTCCTTGGTATGGTGACTGTCAATCCTCAACTCCCTGTTACCTGTCCTGGGTGAGTCCAATGAAATGGAGAGTAGTGTTGCAACTCCACGAAGGCATAAAACCTGGTTGGCACATGGACAGACCAAAGATTCAAGTCTCTCATATTACATATTACTCTCATATTACATCTACCAACTCCAGCACAAAGTATGGGTTTAACTAGAAGGCACAGGTGAACCATGTGTAGGGAAGCCATACCTGTGTCCAATTCTGTCACTCTCAGGAGCACAAACTGCAAAGCAGGGCCCAATGGCAAGGCACCAAGGTCCAGAGCTATCTGCCCTGGCCACAAGACCTGGGTCCCCTCAGATCCCTCTGGAGCCCCACTATTTGGAGTAGTATCCACTTTGGCAGTCTATGAGATCCTGCTGAAATGTGCATAAGTGTTACCTCTGGGATGAACTCCCGGCTGGCTGAAGTCTCTTAGCCATATAAACTCATTTTTCTTTACCTTTTCCCTCTTTTATTCAAGGTCTTTTTCCATGTAGTGCTTATCACACTCACTACAAAGAATTTCTCTTTCTTGCACCTAGTCTTGTACTTGGGGACCTGTAAAATGGGTGCCTTGGTCACTAACAATGTGCTGTGGATACCCACACACTGTCCCCAATAATTTACGTAACTCTTTAGATCGTGGACTCTATGGAGAGAACTCTATTGTTGTAAATAAGTACTTGATTTTTATAGTGTGCTAGCCCATGCACAAACACTTTTAGACTGACTACAGGTGTCTTTGGCTGTCATTTCCACTTATTGGAAAAATGTATTCACAGTTATTGGCAAAGTCACTGTTATAGGCTCAGTTTGCATGAGAGCAACATATACTGCTAACAGTTGTTTTTCAATAGGACTATATCATTGTTCTGTTCCTGTTCATTGCTGGGACCTCAACCTCAACCCATGTGGCATTCCGTTCCTGCTTTCTTTTTGCCACAGGACCCACCCAAAACCTTCTGGGTAGGTGGCAATATACAACTCACAAGCTTGCCTTGCTATTAAAGTGCCTAGAGATTGGATCTGTTTTACAGCTACTTTCTATAACTTTAACAGGAGTGATCTTTGACATATCAGCCAAAATTGCACTAGGGATTTTATAGACTGTCCAGGACCCTGGACCTTGGAATTTTTGGTGGCTCATCTTCAACATTACAAGCACTGCAATGGCAGGTGCACCATTTTTGGAGATGTAATACTATAAGAAGTAAGCATAATATTGTCAATATAGTGAAACACAGCAACATTTGGTGGCTTTTCCCATTTTGCTAGATCAGATGCCACCAATGCATGGCAGATGGTCAGGCAGTGTAGGTGCCCTTGTGGTAAAACCTGGAAAGTCCACTGACCCCCTTCCACATAAATGCCTACTGACCTTGGCTATCTTCAGCTAATAGGATACTGGAAAGGTGTTAACCAAATCTAATACATAATGGAACACTCCTAACTGGCCAATAAATTATCAAGAAACATTGAAATATATGAAACTGTGGCATGAATAGGAGGAGCAACCTCATTTCATTCTTGATAATAGACCTTCCTTCTCAAACTGTCATCAGGTTTTCTCACTGGCCATACAGGACCATTAAAGGGCTCTGTGCTGGTCATATGCTCCCCACTCTGGCCAGTTCTTGTAGTGTTTCATTGATTTCAGCATGTCCACCTGGGAGGCAATTTTGTTTAGTATCAGTGACCCTCCTGGTTACAGGCAGATGCACTGGGGACCAGTAAGAAACACCTCGTATAATTTATCTCATCCTGCATACGTGTAGGGAAATTTCACTGGTGGTGACCCCTAAAATATATTTGGTTATGCGAGAAATATATATGACACAATTTTAGCGGGTGAGGCATCCCATTTGTAATGTTTGGGTAGTTTGCACTTCTCATATGGCTTTCCCATCATATCCTTCTGTCACCTTTAGAAGCCCATAGGTCTTCTCATAGGGATTCTCATAGGTCAGTGTGCACTGTTCTCCAATATCAATAAGGGCTTCAATGTGCAAATGGTTTTGTGGAGACCAATGGCTATCTAGCCCTATGTGAGCCCTTCTGTTCACCCGTTGTCACCCATATTTGCAGGTTACTGTGGCCCCAGCCCTAGCCTCAGAGACAGGGGTATCCACTCCCTTATACCAGACTAACTTTTCTCAGGAGCTGTTGAGGGAGTAACAGCCAGTGTCACAGATTTAGATGTAGGCAGTCACTGATATCTTTACTTCTTAGGCAGCTTTTGTCAGAGACCAACTAATATAACATTAGGTTGTTTTTTGTTTGTTTTTTTATTTGGGAGACTGCAACAATTAGATCAAACCATAATGGTTTAAAGGTTACATGTATGGGTCCCTCTTTTTCTTCCCGTGCAAGGTCCCTTTGGTTAATTTCTTTACTCCTTTTGATCAAACTAATTCCATCTCACCTGGGTCTGCTATTGCCTGAGTCATCTGGTGAATGGGCTAGCCATCTAGTGGGCTTAGAATATCTACTAATGTCCTATTCCAGGCTGGAAGCATGATTTGGAGGATTTTTGCCTTTATACTGCCTGTGAACATTTCATCATCAGATCCACAAATATTCAGATTATGTTGCCAACTACATTCCTAATTCTCTGACTATATTCTCTAATTCTTCTATAGATGACCATTTGCCTATTGTAAATGGTATAGTCCCTTCATTAGGACAGACCAATTTTTCAGCTTAAATGTGCCATACTAATATTTTCTAAATGCCATCTGGTCCTTGCTGTGCCTGGTGAAGATGCTGATGAAGAGAGAGTGGTGTAATTATGCTGGGCATTATTGTAAATTTTATTCCTAGAAGCATAATACCATTTCCTCTTACATCCCATAATCTAAGTAACCAAGCAGCTATGTTCTCACAACCTTTTTGTTTAAAGGTTTCTGTTAGTTCTACTAATTCTGCAGGGATATCCTCTTTCATTACTGTCTGCTTCTGAGCAGGAATCTCTTCCTGTGTGTCATCAAGAGCCCTGATTACTTCCTTTATTACAGTTATTAATAGATTGCTTTACCAGACTCATCTTCAATTGCAATTTCCTCCTTCAATCTTTACTCTTCTGCACTCTCCCAGAGATCCCATGCCTTTGAATCCCAGGTTTCTCTCTGGATTACTGCTCAGACCTGCCACTGTGGCATCCTTCATCCATACATTCTGGCAACTTTACATGTTATTACTTCTAATCATCCCTCTTTGGTTTGTACCTTTTTGCCAATACATTAGCATTGTTGGAACAGGCTAACCTAACATCATTTTCTAGATCTAAAGACTTCTAATCTCCTTAATTCAGCATGTGCTTTTAAAAGAATTATTAGAGAATTTTCAGATTTGCAGAACAATCATGCATAAAATACAGGATTCCCATTCATTACTCCAATAACAGCAATTTGCATTGGTGTGGAACATTTCTTATAAATGATGACATCAAATTTTTAAAATTGTACTATTAATTAAAGTCCATGGTTTAACTCAAGGTTTGCTGTTTGTGTAGTGCAGGTCTATGGAATTTTTAAAAAATTATTCTGTTAACATATACATGATCTAACATTTCCCTTTTTAAGCATATTTAGGTATATATTTCAGTGATGTTAATTTTGTTCACCATGTTGTGTTACCATCACCAAAATCAATTACCAGTATATTTCCATTATTCCAAAAAGGAACATTATACATTATGAGCCTTAATTACCTTTCCATAATCTCACTCTATCCCCTGGTAATATGTAATCTAGATCCTGACTATGAGTATGCTTATTCTAACTTGTCCAAATCAGTGATATAACACAATATTTGTCCCTTTTGCTTGGCTTATTTCACACAAACATATCTAGCACGGTCATCCATGTTGTCACTTGTATCATAATTTAATTTCATTTTAAGGTTGAATAGCATTACATTGTATCCATATACCACATTTTATTTATCAGTCCATCAGATGACGAACACTTGAGCTGCTTCCATATTTGGGCAATGCTCACTATGAGCATCATGTGTAAATGTATGTTTGAGTCCTTGCTTTCAATTCTTTGGTGTATATATCTAGTAGTGGGATTGCCAGGCCACTTAGTAGTTCTATATATAGCTTTCTGAGGTTTTGCTAGACTGCATTCCACAATGGCAGCACCATATTACATAGTCACTAACAATGAATGAGAGTTCCCATTTCTCCACATCCTCTTAAACACTTGTTGTTTTTTTTATAGCAGCCATTCTAATTGGGGTGAAAAGTATCTCATTGTGGTTTTTATTTACATTTCCTTGATGGCTCATGATGTTGAGCATCTTTTCATGTGCTTTCTTGCCATTTGCATATCTTGTTTATCTTTAGTCTATTTTTTAAATTGTGTTGCTTCTCTTTTCCCGTTAAATTGAAGGATTTCTTTATATATTCTGCATAGTAACCTTTATCACATATGTTGTTTCCAAATATTTTCCCCTATTGTGTAGATTATCAATTCACCTTCATGATAAAGTACTTTGAGAATAAAAAGTTTTAATTTTTATAAGGTCCCATTTATCTATTTTTTCTTTTGTTGCCTGTGCTTTGTGTATATCTAAGAAACAGTTGCTTAACAAAAGGTCTTGAAGTTGCTTCCCTACACTTTCTTCTAGGGGTTTGATAGTTTTAGCTTTTACATTAAGGTCTGTGATGCATTTTGAGTTGATTTTTATATATGGTTTGTGTTAGGGGCACTTATTTTTTTGCAAATGGAGATCCAGTTTTCCCAACACCATTTGTTGAAGAGGTTGTTCGTACCCAATTGAGTGGTCTTTGCTACCTTGTCAAAAATCAGTTGGCCAAAATATGAGGGCTGATTTCTGAGCTCTCAATTTGATTCCATTGGTATATACGGCTGTCCTTGTTCCAGTTCCATGCTATTTTGATTATTTTGGCTTTGTAAAAAGTTATAAGATCATGAAGTATGAGTCATACCACTTCATTGTTTTTTTTCATGATGCCTTTGGCTATTTTGGGTATCATAGCATTTCATATAAACTTAATGATCGGATTTTCTATTTCTGCAAAGATGGTTGTTGGAGTTGTGATTGGGATTGCATTGAATATATAAATTGCTTTGGGTAGTATTGATAGCTTAATGATATTCAGTCTTCCAATCCTTGAACACAGAATATCTTCGCATTTATTTAGATCTTCTTTGATTTCTTTTAGCAATGTCCTGTAGTTTTCTGTGGAAAAGTTCTTTACATCCTTGGTGAGACTTGTTCCTAGATATTTGATTCTTTTGGTTACTATGGTGAATGGAATTCATTTCTTGATTTCCTCTTCTAATTATTTATTGCTTGTGTATAGAAACATTTCTGATTTTTTGGTGTTGATCTTGTACACCACCACTTTGTTGAATTCATTTTTTTAGCCATGGTAGCTAATTATGCATTTTTAAGGATTTTCTGTATATAGGATCATATCATCTGCAAAGAAGGAAAGTTTTGTTTCTTCCCTTTCAAATTTAATGCCTTTTATTTCTTTCTCCTGCCTAATTTCTCTGGCAAGAGCTTTCAGTACAATGTTGAATAACAGCAGTGACATTGGTTGTCTGCGTTTGCCAAAGGGCTGTCAATACAAAGTACCAGAAGTGGGTTGACTTTTATAATGTGAATTTCATTTAGGGTAAACCTTGCAGTTCTGATGCCATGAAGTATTCAAATCAAAGCATCATTTGAGATGCATTCTTCAAGAAAATCAGCTACTGGTGATCCTCGTTTCCTGCCACATGGTGAAGATGGCAGTTGATCTCTGCTGAGGTCCCTGCCTGGGACTCCAGAATCTACTATCTCCCGGAGCTCAGCTGTGAGCAACCAGTCATAGGGCTTATCTCTTTCCAAGCCTCCTATCTCAGTCTCAGCTGTTCTTTTCCTTCTGAAGTTCAGTTGTGGGCTATCAGTCATATGGCTCCTTTCTTCAACCTTGACCTGCTCCCTGGGTACAAGCTCTTAGTGAATTAATGAGCATGCTTTCATTGCTAGCAATCCTCATCTCTTTCATGGTAGAGTGAAAAATGTCAACTTCCTTTCTCTATATTTCTCTATGTCTCCATTTATCTAAAGCTCTGGTAAGAGTTTGGGAACCCAGCCTGAGACACACCTCCCTGATGTATTACAGTCTAAAGTGTCCAACACCCACAGGAATGCATTAGTTCAAGAAGATAATCTTTTCCTTTTTGGAATTCATAAAAGAACTTCAAACTGTCACAGTGGGCATCCTTGTCTTGTTCCTGATCTTAGAGGGAAAATGTTCAGTCGTCCACCATTAATAGGTTGCTAGCTGGGGGTTTTTCATGTGCTCTTTATCATGATGAGGAACTTTTCTATTCCTAGTGTTCTAAGTTTTTTTTTAATCAAACAAGGATACTGTATTTTGTCAAATGCCTTTTGTGCATCAATTGACATGATCATGGATTTCTCCCCCCTCCATTCTGTTAATATGGTGTATTATATTGATTTTTCTCGTGTTGAACCAACCTTGCATACCAGGGATTAATACCATTTGATCCAGGTGTATAATTTTAATATACTGTTGGATTTGGTTTGCTAGTAATTTGTTGAGGATGTTTGTATCCATGTTTATAAGAGATATAGTTCTCTAGTTTTCTTTTCTTGAGGTATCTTTTTTTTTGCGTGGGGGTGTTGCTATGAGGATGATGACATTATAGAATTAGTTAGGAAATGTTCTGGCTTCTTCAAGTTTTTTGGAAGATTTTGAAAAGAATTGGAATGAATTCTTCTTGGAATGTTTGTTAGAATTCCCATGTGAATACATTTGGTCGTCGGCTTTTATTTGCTGGGAGGATTTTTTATTACTGAGTCAATCTCATTCCTAGTAATTGGACTCTTTAGATGTTCTATTTCCTCTTGAGTCAATATAGGTAGTTTGAGTGTTTTTAAGAATTTGTCCAATTCATGTAGGTTATCTAATTTATTGGCATATAGTTGTTCTTTGTATTCTGTTATAGTCATTTTTATTTCAGTGGGGTTGATAGTAATTTCCCCTTTGCATTTGTAATATTCATTATTTGTATCATCTCTTTCTTTATTGGTCAGTAAAGCTGATCAAAGTCCTTTTTTTTTAAATTAAGATTTTATTTATTTATTTATTTATCCCCCCTGCTGCTTGTGCTCACTGTGTCCATTTGCTGTGTGTTTTTCTGTGTCTGCTTGTCTCCCTTTTGTTCGGTCGTCCTGCTGTGTCAGCACACCGTGCCATGCGGGCTGGCTTGCCTTCACCAGGAGGACCCCAGGAATTGAACCCAGAGCTTCCAATATGGTAAACCGGAGCCCTATCAATTGAGCCACATCCACTTCCCCAAAGTCCATTTTATTGATATTTTCAAAGAATCAACTTTTTTGTTTTGTTGATTCTATTGTCTTTTTGCTTGTTTGTTTGTTTCCTATTTCATATATCTCCATTATGATCTTTGTTATTCCCTTCCTACTGCTCACTTTTGCTTCAGTGTGTTCCTCTTTTGATAATTCTTCCAGGTTTGAGCTTACGTTTCTGATTTGAAGCCTTTCTTCTTTTTTTAATGTAAGTTTGTAAATCTATAAGTTTCTCTCTTAGCATTGTCTTTGCTAACTCTCATAGGCTTTGGTATTTTGTATTTTCATTTTCATTCACCTAAAAACATTCCTAATTTCACTTCTGATTTTCTCTTTAACCCATTAGTTGTTTAAGACTATGTTGCATAATTTCTTTTTTGTGTGTGTGAATTTTATATTTCTCCCTCTTTTAATGATTCTAGCTTCATCCTTTTGTGGTTGAAGAATATACATAGTCTGATTTCAATTCTTTTGATTTTATTAAAATTTGTTTTATGACCTAACATATATTCTATCTTGAAAAATGATCCACATGCACTTGAGAAGAATGAGTATTCTGTTTTCTGTTGAGTTCAGTGTTCTATATAAGTCTGTTAGCTCTAGTTGGATTAGTGTATCATTCAATCCCTTTATTCCTTATTGATCTGACTATATGTTCTAAGCATTATTGAGAATGCTGCCCTAAATTCTCCTGCTATAAATGTGAAATCACCAATTTCTCACTTCAAATCTGTCAGTATTTGATTCATATATTTTGGGACTATGCTGTTAGTTGCCTATATATTTTTAATTGTTACATATTCCTGTTGAATTGTCCCCTTTTTCTGTATAAATTGACCATATTTGTCCCTCATAACTGCTTTTTCCTTGAAGTCTATTTTATCTGATATTAGTATAACTCCCCCAGCTCTTTTTTGGTTACTATTTGCATGGTATATTTTTACATCCTTTCACCCTCGACCTACATGTATCTTTGAAATTATGTTGAGTCTCTTAAAGACAATGTATAGTTGGGTCATGCTTATTTATGCATTTTGCCAGACTCTGCTTTTTGACTGGAGAGTTTAATTCATTTACATTTAAAGTCTCTAATGGTAATATGGAACTCTCCTTTGCCATTTTGCTTTTTAGCCTTTTAACTGTATTACCTTTTGTCCCTCACTTCCGTTAAAGCCTACTTTTATATTTATTTGCTTTTTTGTGTTTTACCATATTACACAGCTTCTCATTTTTATCTGTATATATTTTCCTTGTTGTCACTATTGGTTTAAAATTCAACATACTAAATTTATAATAAACATTCTTGGTTCAATACCAACTTAACTTCAATAGCATGCACATATAATTTTCCTATACCATTCTCTCCCCCCACAATTTTTTGTGCTTCTAATTGTTTATATCTTCGTACATTGTACATAAAAAACAATAATTTATCATTACTTTTTATGCATTTGCATTTTACCACTTGTAGGAAGTAAGGTACATACCACTGTCTTGTGTCTTTTCCTTTAAGTCTTAAGAATGCCCTTTAGCACTCTTTGCAGGGCAAGTCTAGTGGTAAGGAAGTCCTTTACCTTTTATTTTTCTAAAGATGTCCTATTCTTTCCCTCTTTCTGAAAGAGAGTATTGCAGGAAAAAAAATCTTGGCTGACAGTTGCTTTCCTTCAGTGCTTTAAGAATTTCATCCAACTGCCTTTCTTTATTAGTAGTATTATTAATTATTTGTATTACTAATATTATTATATTAGCCTATCAGTTTCTTTTCTTCATTTATTAATTAAAAAATTGTTAGCTTACAAGATATGCATTCATAATGTACAGTCTCCCATACAACACCCCACCACCAGCACCTTTCATTCTTGTGGAACATTTGTTACAAATGATGAAAGATATCATCAAAATATTAATACTAACTATAGTTTGTATAGAAACATGAGTTAGTTTCATTTGAAATGATAACACAGAAACCTAAGGAAATTATAGAATATATGAGCTCTGTCTCATAACAGAAAATATGCTAACTTATTGCCAGGAAACAATCAAAACATTAAAGATAAATGAAACCCTGGTAGAGCAACCCTTTTACCATGTACTCTTGGGAGAGAAAGATATCCAAAATTGCAATCTTCAGCCTGGTAATTGGTATACTGGAAAAGACATCTCCACAAAGATACACTCAACCTGTTTGTAGAAAGGAACCTACTAGGCACTTCTAAATTAATTGTGTGCAGCTCTATTAGAAAGCATTGATCCTTGGATTCACATTTTTCTTTAATGAAACTCCTACCTTGCCTGGAAATCCATACCTTCTGGACATCTAAAGTTCAAAATGACCAGGGATCAGAATCAGAGAGCATCTGACATGGACACTATCCCAAGACTCCATGCCAGGTCTGTACAGTTAATACAGGTAATATTAGGCTTAAGTCACCCAAAAGAGAATGGCATCTGATGAAGAGTGCTAACACAAGACCCAGGACAAGACTTGATTTTCATCAAATGAAATAAACTCAATAATATTCATTATTATCTTATTAGCTCTCATTCACATTTTTAATCCCAACTTCACCTCAGTCCATCTTTGTCCCTCCTACAATGAAGAATAAATCCTAACCACTTTTAAAATTTTCTTTCTTACCCTTTCTCTCTTCCCAGTCCCTTGTCATTCCTCATCTTTTTTTCCCAGCAAGACAATGGACTGATCATGTAGAAAATCTATCAAATTCCTGGATCTGTGCTAATTTAGACTCCCCAGAAGGGCCCCATTTATTGGCCACATCCATAGGCATTCAAACCTGGAAAACATTAAAGACATCAAAGAGAAAATGCAAATATTACATAAACTTGTGAACACAGTAACTTAAGACTTAGTTGGTTAAATCTTAGATCTTGGAATGACTGGATTCATAGCATATTCCAAACCTTGTTAATCATTTGTTTTTTTGCAAATACTTTTTTATTGTTACTAAAATATCTCTTACTCATTGTTTCATCAGAATTTTACCCACCACCCCTTCCTATATCACGGTGTTACCAGATTTTGTCTAGGTTCTTGACTATGCTGTAGAAATGAATTTCAAGGGCATATCAGATTAGTTAAGCCAGTAATTGATTAAGGAATGGTGAGAAAAAAATGGGAGAAATTAACTGATAATAGGTCCCAGGTAGAGAGGATGGGGCTGAAGAGTGATAAAGAGGACAAATTTGCAGGCTACAATTTCCCCTTATAGATTATAAATGTCCAGGTTTTATTTGCATATTGCTCCAGGCAGGGTCAAAGAAGGCCAGAACAGGGTTCCAAATGTAAGAGAGAGATTCAGCCTTTGCACCTGCTTTTGAAACATTAATTATTCTACCCCATTGCTAATGGTGTGGGAGGAGTCCCAGCTGTTTGCTGTTTTGATTGATTACCCCACCCATCAATCCCCCAAAAGGGCCCAATGATAAAGTCTGTGGAGATATCCGTGACTTCTCCTGACTTCTGAAGGAAATCTCATTCACGAGTGTCTTCCAGCAGTCATCTTGGGGCTTTTGATATCCAAGTGACCTTCTTGCCAGGTTCCAGATCCATATATTGATTCCCTATTTTACTAGCCTTCTTCAATGCTCTTGTGTCATAACCTTGATCTTGAAGTTTGTTTTTATGAAACTTATTTCTGTAATGATGAAACTAAGCCTAATTATAAATATAATTAATGCCTGAGTCATGCCCTGAATGCCTCCTTGTTGCTTAAATGTGGGCCTTTTCTAAGCAAAACTCTGAAAATAAACTCACTACTTTTCCCCTATATGGGCTATGAATCTCAGGGATGATTGTCCCTGGTGCTGAAAGCTTAATAACAAATGTTAGTCAACAATGCTTTTGGAGAAAGATCTTGATGAAAAGGGGGAAATCTAAAAAGAAATAGAACAAAATAGGATTGCAATAGCTAAAAACTTGAAATGGTGTCAGAAGGTCATTCTGGAGGTTACTCTTATGCAAATATCAGCCAGATAGCACAAAATGCCAAAGTATGCAAAAGCTCAAACAACAATGTTCCTCAAAACCCTAATGACATCTGGACACCATGAAAAGATAAAGAATTCAGTAAATTACCTAATCTGATGGACAATAGAAATACTCCAAATATCCACCTATCACAAACAACTTATTTATCTTATTCTATTTCATTAAAAATCCTTGCTTGGAAGTACCAAGATGAGACACAATTTGGGTTTCTCCCTGAGTCTGTGCTCCCCAAATTGCAATTCTAAGACCCAAAATAAATACCTTTTTTGCCTTTCAGCTTAGTTTGCAATATCTCAGCTAAAAGTTGCCTGTAATTAATGGGGAAATAGAAAATAAAAACAAAATAATCTGCCAAACCAGAAAACTTCTCCACTAAGATAGAAGAGGAAGAAAAACAATCTTATTATGGAATTACCATTAAATGAGAAGGTGCTACATCATAAGAAATCTACAAAGAAATTGCAAAGGCAGACAGAATCTTATGGTTTTTATGTGACTAAGCAGATAAAACCCATTACATACACATTTCTCATAATTTCAGAGCCAGAGGCAGGTTTAAAATTTGGAATCAATAACATTCCTCACCCCATCCTACTGAGTTATGCTCATCTCTTACCAATTAAAATGAAGATATTTTCTTTAATTAAATTTCAATCAAATGTACTCCTTCCTTGAAGAGACGTTTTTGTGTGGTAAAATTTGCAAGAGGCTTACTCATTTACATACATTTCAAATTTATATATATATATTTCAAAAGGTCAGAGAACAAGACTTACAATTTGGGTTTTCTAATGTAAATCCCAAAAGAGATGTGAAAGAGGAAGAAGTCTTCTCCCTTATGTCCAACAAGAATAATAAAATTATTCCTCTTCTTAATTTGTGTTTGCACTCACATATCACATAATCACATAGATATAAGTGAAGTTCCTATTGATGTTAAGGGGAATATATAAAGTTAAAATCAAGAAAAGTTGCATGTCATCTATCTTGGAATTGGAATCTAGATCAAGTGAATTGGTTTGGGGCTCAGCCTACCAATTGACTAAAAGCCTCAGTCTTTTTCAATGAAGTTTCCTGCTGACAGAGGACATCCATTCCATTAATGGAAAAAGGATAGTCTTGGGAGGAACAACCAAGAAAGAAACATCTTTTAGTCAAAATGCACCAATTTTAATAATTAATGGAGCAAATACTTTTTTATTGATCCTCTCCCCAAGCACTTCACTTCCTGTTGGAACCATTTAAACCATTACTGCTTCCTAGGCTTCAAGTGATTTGGGCATCCATGTCCATCAGAGCCAGGTGCTTTTATTATTTTTGGAACCCTAATCATATTTTAAAAGTTAAAAGGGGGGTTATATGTCACAAGGGGTCTGCTTACATGATCACTGAATCCCTATATTGGAATGGTGCCTGTCTCTGGTATAGATTAGGGACAGGCATGAAAGTTAAGGCTGAATGAAGGACAAGACTGCCATGGGTTATAACCTAGCTATAGTACGTATTGTAGATTCTCCACCAACTTACCAGAGATCACCCAATTTAGGACTTCCTTGTCTCTTAGTATCCAATATAAACTCTCGATCATTTTGGGTTCACCCTTAGGTGGGGGCCTGTATGTAGGTGCATCTTTCAGCCTAGGACAGGATAAGACTTGCTGCTGACAAAAATATTGGTTTGGGCCAGGTGGGGTGTTGCTTGCAGAATTAACAGAAACCTTTGGACTAAGTGTTTGTCTTTCATGACTTTCTATTAAATCCAGAATATATATTGTCCCTTTCATTGTCTGTAAGGAAGACTGATATGTGTGAGTCTTAATGTGTGGTGACAGCTTCAAAGCAACAAAATTCCATCCAACAAAGTTTATTTGGGTAGGGTCCATTGTCTTCCCTGTGGGTCAATCTGACTCTTCAAGAGAGGTACTATACTACTCAGGGTTCTCTAGGAAAACAGAACTAACATTAGATATCGGTAAATATTATGAAACTTTACAAAATTTTCTCACATAGCTGTGGGGATGCACAAGTCCAAATCTGTAGGGCAGGCTACAAGCCAAGAACTCTGATGAAGATCTTCATGAATTCCCTAGGAGACACTGGTTAGCTGAAATAGAGATGGAATTCTCTCTCTGACTGTTGAAATAATCGCCTCTCCCATTAAAGTCTTAAACTGATTGGATGAGACTTCTCTCATTGCTGAAGGCAATCTTCTAGTTGACTACAGATGTATTCAGCTCTAGATGCAATAAATTTATTGGTGATTTAAGTACACATACTGTAACAATTAGGCCAGTGCTTGCTGACCAAACAGCCAGGCATCAGTACCTTGCAAAGTTGACACATGAACATAATCATTACACTGCCCCTTTCCTCAGTCCCTTACTAGATGTCAGGCACTGGAGAAAATCATTTTTCAGGTACTAGAAAGCTCATTGGAATCAATTGAGTCAAGAGTGAAGTGAGTACCTGTACATTACACTTGAAATCACCACCATCACACATCATAGGACTCACTGGAGAGCTGTTGCTTTTCTGGATGTCCCAGATAAAGGACAGGCCCAAGAGTCAACACAATTGGCCAATCTTCATGTAGCCATATTAGTACTGGATTGCTTAGCCAACATTAAGCCCCATCTCCATATTTTCACAGACTCTTGGACCATTGTCAATGGTCTGGTTATCTCATCCAGACAATGTCAAGAAAATGTAGTATCCAAAGTTATTCCTTTGGAGAAATGGACTCTAGGAATAATTTGCCTCACAGATACCCTACTATAAATGAGGCCACATATGTCTCTACACAAAATAAAGTCACCTTACTGGGCATCACTGGCACACTCATCCACTTTGGAGAGTTCCATACATTATTCCAAATGTCCAAGACAGCCATTTCACTTCTAAGAATACACAACTATGAGTTCTTGAAGACTTTCAAAATGATTTGTCTGCTGATGTTTTATAGCCATCAACCTTCCACATTACCCTTTTGCCCCACATCTGGATAGGCTTGTAAGAAAATCAAGTTGCTCCCTCCTTTGGAAACACTGGGAGGTTCAAATCGTGCAAGCCCCTGATGATGAACAGGAACACTCATCCCAGGGACAGCCCCTAATAAACATAAAAGCCTTAACCATTTACTTGCCCTTTAAAGTCATTTTCAAGTCACCTGGAATGCCTGTCTTGCTCTCCCCTGGAAGTTTCATTATGTCAGTAATAAGCATTTTCATAATGTCTTGGTGTTTCTGCAGTGTCATCCATCTTAACATCCAAAAAAACTAGCATGGGGATCCAAACTCTTAAAGTGTAGCCACAAACATGTGTGTGAAAAGAGGTATGCTGGATGGTGTGGAAAAACTTTCATTGTGTGGATGCTTAATTGCACACTGTGATGATGCAAAGTGTGACAGATAAATTGCACAGAAATATGTGGAAAAAGTTGGATTTGGGTGTAGCAAAGGGTGTGTGGAAAGTATGTTTGTTTAAGAAGTGTTCATGGAGAGGCAGTTGAACTGTGCAATGTGGTGGGAAGAGTGTGGCATAGCCTTTTTGGCCAATATGTATAAGCTCAGAGAAAACATACAATGATTAGAAATTTAATGGCTTGTAAATGATGAGAAAGGCATATAAATTGAATGATGCAGAGTAGGTGAGCATGATTGATAGGTGAATGGAACAACTTGGAATGCAAGGAGTCCTAGATAAATGATAGAATCTGTGTGCAAGGATTTTTGTAAAAATTGCAAATAGAGACTCTACAAGGATAGTTAAATGTCACAGTGTGTTACCCCAAGGGATGCTGATGCAAAGTATCAGAAATATGTTGGCTTTTATAAACGGTACTTATTTCGGGTAGAGCTTATAGTCAAGACCAGAAAGAGTAAATTCCTTCCTTTACCAAAGTCTTTTGTCATATTTGGAGGAAGATGGCTGCCAGTCTCTGCAAGTGTTCAGCCTTCTGCCTTCCTCTCCAGGCTCTGGGATTCCAGCTTCTTCCAGGTCTCAGCTGCAGGCAGGTATACGGCTCATCTCTATCCCTAGGGCTTGTTTCATTCCAGGCTCAGCTGCTCTGCTGTCTTCACAAGGTCAGCTGTAGACTATCAGGCTCATTCTATTTCCTGGGAGTTCTACTGTGTCTAACACAGTGTTCTCTCTTTCCACATGTATCTGATTCTCTGTGTATTTACTTCCCAGGACTCCAGCATCAAAACTCAACCTCTCTCTTCTTCTGTGTCATTTTCTCATCCCATTGTTGGGGAGGGACTTAACATCTTACTGCCTTGGCTGAGTCAAAGAGTTAATCATAATTTAATCAAGTAAAAATGAAGCCTCTAAATCTAATACAATCTAATATGCACAGAGGAAAAGACCAGATTACAAACACTATCCAATATCTATTTTTGGAATTCATAAACAATGCCAAACTGCCATACACAGTTTTGGTTCCACTCTCATTTGTTGTATACATTTGAGTAAGTCAGTATACTCAAGTTGATGGCATCCCTTTCCACTCCTTGCATACCCATTCTAGGCCACATAATTATTCTTCCATGGGAAATCTCTCTCTACCATTCAACACCCACAACTTGCTCACGTATTCTACAACATTCAACCACCACTCTTACACTCTGTTATTCAAATATCACTCTTTGTACATTCACCCTGTGTAATTTGTCTATCACTCCCTACAAACCCATAATCCTTTTATAATACTTATAATAATTTTACACTACTTGTGCTCCATCCAACTTTTGTTTCATGCACCCCTGTCTGGGCTATTCAACTTAACCTGTTGCACAAGCAAATGGTTGCATCCATTTACACTCATCATACACCAGTGTTGTGTCATTCCACTATAACTTGTGCATAGGCACATTTTGCAAATACATGTACACTTGAACACAATTTTTTCTCATCCAAATTACTTCTTGCACATTCAGTTGCTGTTTTCACTTATCAACCTTTCATTCCCACTGTTATTCAAATTATATTCTTTGTACAGTCGTTGTGAACTATTAAACTTCCAATCATTGCTCACTATCACTAAGCTATTTAACTTACAAAACCTGGTTTTGCCAAACAATTGCACTGCTTGAGCACCCAGTCTCCCCACTGAATTTTAACCCCTCTCACACTCAGTTTGTGATTCAGCAACCACTCCTTCCATGCCTATTAAGAACTATGTAATGTCCACTCTTGTACAACTGCTCTCTGCCACTCAGCAACCACTCCTTAAAACTCACCATGAGCTATTTTACCACCACTAATCAAACACCAACTGTGCTACTCAACTTGAACATTCTTTACAAACCACCACGTTAAAATCACTGCTCAATCTCTCTACTATGAACCTTATATACATCACAGAACTAGGCTATGCCATCCACCTCCCTGTTTTATACACCGACTCTGTGAATCAACAGTACTCCTTGCATACCAATTTTACCTCAAATTCCTTGCAAAACCAGTGTTCTCAATGCTACTTCCATTTGACATAACACTTGTTTGTGTTATTCTGTTTACTTCCTCTGCACAGCAAAGATATGCTATTCCTTTCACTTCTTTCTCACCCACTGACATTCAGTTCTCACCCAATGCATAATTGCTGTGTATTATTTCACAAAGGCTCATTATACACCCACTCTGTGCCATTCTTCTATCACACTTCACCCACTCACAGTGTGCTATTAAACTTTCACTTCTTCTGCAACTATTCTGCATTGTAAAAATAAATGGATATCCACCCTGTGACATTACACACTGTGCAATTCCCCACTGTGTGACACTAAAGTCTATGCTATTCAATTACACTTGTTGCATAATTTTCACAGTTTTACTAAGTCTATTTATTACACATCACCCAATGCCACTCAATTATTACTTCTTACAATGACCATTATTTACAATTAAATAGCACCTTCTTGAACACCCATTATGCATCATCCAAATATGGCTTCTTGACATACAGCTGTTACATTCACCTTTCATACTTTCATATCCACTGTGTGACACTCAAAGTTTTCTATACCCACTACAAGTCACTAAACATCCAATGTTTTCATGCTGTCTGAGGAATTCAACTTTCACCCATTGCACAACCAGGCTGTGCCATGAATTTGACTCTTTGAACAGCTACCCTATGCCATTCAACTATCCTTTTAAGCATATTTGTCACATGCAATTCAAAACTGCAATTTGAATCGAATCATTAGTTGACCTATGGGAACACACTCTAGGCTATACTCATAAGTACATGTTCAGAAACATATTTTCAAACCAGCCTGTTGAAGAGATACTGCCACTGAAGTTCCCAGACCCCAAAGCCTCGGCTGCACTCAAAGAGCTTCACCATCAGGAAACTGCTGTCACCTCCAAAGTTTAGAGGAACCAATCAAAAACCATTACCAATGTTCTCAATGGAACATCACATCACCTTTCATGCCATTGCCATCTCATGTTGTTCATGTCTTCCAGGTGTCATTTGGGGCAACCACTTTTATAGATCCTAAGATAGCGGTGTAATCCTAGCTTCAAGGGATCCTGAGAAAGTGTTTAGCATTGCAGTCTGGAGTAATAAAAATTATGTTTAGAAGGAGCTTCACATTCATGTGGAATGAGTCAATCTGAAGAATATACCTCCCCTGAAGACTATAGCATAATTAGGATGATTTAATGGAGTTTCACTTACTTATCCTTCTTGCCAGTATATTCAGAGAAGCATATGACCCACCTGTGGTAAAATCACAGGCATAACAGTTATTATTATGAGTGTTTTAAATTTCTTAATTAAGTCTCTTATGAAAGAGGGCACTAAGTAGTAGGTAGAAAATAATTTCTGAGTCCCTTTCCTGTGAAAAACACTTACTTTACATGTAATATGATCCACAAACTACAGAATCCAAGATAATAGCTTTTCTTGGAGAGAGGCTTCAAATGCAGAAAATGGCATTAAAAAGTTAAATCAACATTATTCACAGTAAAAAGTAGCAGCAGATTTATTTCATTGTTCACAACTGTGAATTGACTTGTTTTTCACAAATAGAGTTAGAACACTTTTCAGATCTCTTCTCAAATTCCCTCACATTGTTAAAATTTCTTCCTGGAATTTTGCTGACTTCCAGCACTTCGGGGCTTTAGGGTTCCACAGACCCTCTTCCATGTCCAACATGACACCCCAGGAGTTTCATTGTAGTTTCTCTTGCAAGTATTCTCCTTTGCCAGTGGTTTCCTTCTCCAACTCTACCTAAATAGCTGAATGGTGTGTCTCCCACTGTGGCTAAATTTATTAGAAATAACAAGGGAGTGGTAAGTATGGCCTTAATCCATTTTAATGGTAATAAATGTTTTTCAATCCATTGTGCCAGACTACAAAGAATCCATGGGTAATTAGATTTACTCCACAGAAACTCCCCCTTACCCACTAAAAAGTCATTGAGATCTTAGGACAAGATTGATCTGGTCACTGACTCAGATATCATTTCCTGCCCCTGAAGTTTCTACATATCACAACCAAATCATTCAGTAATCAGGGTTCTTGGTCTTTACCTTAATTTTACTCGTGATATTAGCTCAGCGTTGGTCACATCAAGACAGTGATGTGATCTGATTAAATGGATCCAAAACTGTAATGGAAGTAAACTTTCTTTAACATCATAGGACACCAAAATAAATGAGGAACAGTAACAAAGGATGATTAAAATGATCATGATTAAAGACCCAAGATGATGACAGAGTAGGGAGTTCTAACAATCAGATTGTCCCCTAGGCAACTAATAATCAGTAAGTATCTGTTTGAATCTCCTTTTTGGAGGAATGCAGAGGCCAGAGGAACAACATAATAGAAGTAGGGGTGATTGAAAAACACAATGGATTCTCAGGATAGTAGGATTTGGGTTCAACATGCCCAGATTGGAGAGCCACTGCTTGAGCCCCTATGCCAATAAGGAGCAGAACTTAAGTGCAGTGAAACCCACTCCAGATTTACCCAGACCACCTTAAAAGGCTGCAGCACACTGAGACTCAAGGCATACCAGGAAGGAGAGAAGCACACACTCTCTCACATGGCTGTGCAGATATTCACCCCACATATCTTAAAGGGCTATAGATCTCCTGGCCCCAGAAAGGAGAGGAAACCTTTACAGCCTGAACACTTTCTCATGGATAGCATTTGCGGACTCACCCACCCACCTCAGGGGACCTAACAAGGGTTGTGGAAGATGATTAGAGAAATCATATCCCAGGGCCTGGGAGATGTACAAGTTTCATCCTGGTTAGGATGGCATCTTCAGTTTCAATCATGCCCCCATCAGGGTAAGTCATCTGAGAAGGCAAAAACTTAGGGTAGAAAGGAACAACTGGATGAAGAGTACTATCTGCTAGGTATATTAGGAAAGCATAGATTTGGGGAAATGTCAGAAAGGAGGTAAGTGGTCTTTAGGTTTTCCTCTCCAGAGCACATTGAAATCAATATAAACTACTTTCAAGGGTCCCTGGGTCTGTTTTCACTAGGAAATCTGACTGGAAATGTTGTATCCAGGGGAACAATCTTACCAAATTTAGCCCTCTAGGTAATAGCAGCTAGAGAAAACAAAAGGAGTATTAAAATTATACAGAGGTGAGGCAGGTTAGTATAGTGTATGGGGAAAGTTGTTTGGCCTAGGAGAAAACACAGCTGACACACCACAGGCCATGAGACCCTGCCTGGAAACTTCCTGAGAAGAAGGCTGCAAAAAGACCCTGCAGGACCCCAGTTTTGAGATCCCATTTGGAAAAATGTGATCCCATTTGACCCATGGGATCCAATTGTGTGAAGGGAAATCCCTGGATACACTCAAAAGGCCACACAATTTGGTCCCTGAGAAATGAAAAGTGGGGCAACCAATCACAGCAGGATAAGCTTGGACCCTGCCTCAACATTATAAGGGGGAGGAAGAAAGACAAAAATGCTCTGACCTGGGGTCCCACACATGCATCTGACTCTGCAGCCCACCTGCAGTCGATGATCCAGACCATGTACATTTTACATTTTCTTGTTTCTTAATACGATATTTAATCCCTTGCCTACTCTATGGCATGTCCTTGAATACTTTTATGCAACATAAGCCAAGAACCTAAAAGCCCAGAAACTAGAGCCATCTGGTAGCATTATTTGGCAAGCCAGCCAGGAGATGAGAGGCAAGTGGTGCACCCCCCCCACCAGAGACTGGTGAGTTTCAATTAAAGCCTGTCTGTGCCCTCTTTTTTCTTTCATAATTGAGTTCTTATTGGTTGTGTTGAAGATCAGCACAGATATTATCAACAATTTTTACACAATTCTTAATGTTCATACCAAATTCCTACAGGGCCATGTACTTGTTTTGCTAAAGTTATTCCAGTGACTTTCTAGCTTAAAATTTGGTGGGAAGTTTTCCTTAAGAGGTATCAAGTACCAATATCTTCAAAGTTTAATAAGCTGTTACATTTTTAATCTCCACTAATTCACAATTTAATATCATACACACTACACACTCATATTCACAATCTTTTACAGCACATAAAACATCATGTCCAAGGATGTTACAGGGTTCTGACAGGGAGAGCCAAGATCAGGCAGTGGTTATAAGAATCCTGTCTACTAAAAAATATGGGAATAGGAGTAATTTAAAATGTTCAACACATGTTAAATGCATAACTGATTCCAAATCACCCCTTAGTAAGTGATGTATTATAAAGTATAAAAATTGCCAGCCCCCACTGGAATGTAAGTGGTTACCCAAGGCAGTCAAAGTCTCCCATAATTCAATATCACAATATTTTCTGGTTGTACCAAAAAACAAACAACTGGTCAATGATTTCCTCTCTTGAAGAAAAGCATGTACACTTAAATCAAATGGGATCAGGAGGGATCCCAATCTCCTTCTTAAAAATGTTTCTTCTACAGCTACTAAAAAACTTGCATCTGCACAATAGCTGATAAAAATATTCCTCTGGATTCTACAAGAAGGGAGAAACAGGGAACATTGATAAGACATGGTACGCAGTATTAACCAGACTTGACTTCTTTCCCTCCTGCTTCATCAGAGGCTGGACTCCTCATTTTCAGGTTTTCCATTTTCTGCAGGTAAATCTTTAGTGTCTTGGTTAACCACTTCAGCTTGTTTTCCCTTTGCTCCCCTTATTCCTTTTGGTTACACATTTTTGTCTAAAGGTTTGTCTTTTCCTGCTGCCTTTTCTGGCCCCACTTCCACTTCTGCAGGGGAGGGTTTAGTGGATAGGCTAACTGACCTCCTTTTGGGCTCCTCCTTCCCTGCTGCTTTGGCTGAGCTGATCTTCCTCTTGGCACCCTGGCAGTGCTAGAGGATGTGTTGCACTGAGAGCCTTCTTGAAGCTGCGCTGCTGGGCACTACCACACGACCCACTGCAAGACCTGCTGTACTGTGCCCTCTATTGTTTTGTAAGTGATATTAACTCTTGCCACCTGAGGCTGTTTGCCTGTAAGCGACAGATCAGTCTGTTTTTGAATTGCCTCTTAATACCAGGTTTAACTGCAGAAATTGTCCCTGGGAATGGCCATGAGATGAGCTCACTCATGGGCTAACTCCAAAGACCTCTGCAAAGTAGGAAAAAGAAACATCCCTATCCAGTCCCTTTCCTAGTGGGAAAGCCCGATTTGAGAGTAATAGGCTGGGAACCAGACCCAAACATCTCCCAAAACCTCTAAGTCTCTGGGTATACCCAGAGACATAAGGCTGCCAATCCCCAGAATGTGGAGACAGTGGGCAGGTCTCCCAAAATCCAGGGTGTTGGCTCAGTGAACAATCCATTCCACCAGGCCTATCAATGAGACATCACTATGACTGATGAATGCATTTATCTTCCTCTGGGATAATGGGTGGCTTCTAATTTGGACAACCTGTCTAATGATTGTCTAAAAGGAAAGAGGCTAATCTTTTCCTGCCACACCACATGGCTACAGTATGGCTGAGAGTGAGCTCTGTATGGGACCCTGAATTCCAGTTAAAACTGTGTAAGAGATAAAAAGGAGATAGACAGATCTGAGGGCCAGAGACTATGTGGCCATGTCTCCTTAAAGGGATGAAGAAGTGTAATACCCAAGCGGTCAATTTTATATAAGCTCAGGGAAATTACCCAGAGACAGAACTTTAAAAACCTATCCTTATTTCATAGAAAGTTGGCAAAGGCATTAGAAATGCCCTCTTGTTAGAGGCTAACTCTACATAAGGACAGATCTTCCTAGGAACTCCAACCTGCCTTGGATGGCTGTAGAAAGCTGCAGAAACTTTCCCTGGGCTCCAAACTTCCATTACATGCCTTTCAGAGACAGCCTTTGCAGTTTTCAACAATTGAGACCATGCCAGCAAGATTGAGAAGGTAAGGAGGGGTAAGGTAAGGAAGGGTGGGCACCAGGTCCAAGACAGTCTCACCTATTAACTCTTGCTGGTAAAAGCACTGTTCACCTCAGGTACCCACATCCAGGCTCAACATCAGTAGGAACCTGTACACAAGTTTTCTAACCATGCCAACTGCTGTGGACTTGCCCCAGCGAGGACAGATGTGGCCTAAAGCCATTCATGAACCATCAACACCTGGAGGCTTTGGGTGACCCTTTGTGTGGCAGGTAAGATTGTTAATTTCTTAGATATCATGGGCCAATTACTCTGTCCTAGCCTGCAACCCAGGCCTCTCCTAACCGTGGTTGTTCCTAATGAGAGGAGCAAATGGGGAATCAAAATCTGGGCCATTGACTAAGCCTCTCTCCTGTAGAATAAGGTACCCTCTCATATGCCATCAATTAAGATTGTTTAAAAAGTTCCTGGCTATTCCTAGCTCCCTGCCTTTTCCCTTGTAACACTTCAATCCTTCCAATGAAAAAGCCTCACTGGGAGGTAACTAATGGGATGCAGACCACAGAGCTGCCTCAATTCATGTCTTGTTGGATACAGGGCTTCTCTGGCCCACTTAGCTCTATATCTAGCAGCTACCCAAGGATTTTCCTGGAGGAACAAAGCTGGAGGGTCCTTGCACAAGGTTTCTGTCATGTACAGACACTGGGAGCATTTCATTATGATGATTCTAAAGCCAGGTCTTTCCCTAAGCTAAATAAGTGTGTAAAATTCCCTCTTCTCTTCTAATTTGTCCTTAATCTTCTGTTTAACTTTTAATCTGTGTTTGACTTTGTCAGTCTTCTCATGCTTAGGAACTCATAAATCAGATTGGAGTTAGCCTGTTACAAATAAGATAATGGTAAAAGATAATCTAAAAATGAGTCTTTAAATTTCAATATCACCTTGCAATTGTGTTTGATGTATAAAATAAATCATAAGTGGAATTAATACAACTGCGGGGAATGCAGAAAAACTTAGCAAAATTAATGTTATTAATAAAACTCTTTTAGTTGCTTTATTTAAGAAACAAAAGTGCCCAATTTGTTATAAAGTGAAATCTAACTAGAAACTATAACTAAGAATTAAGAACATTATATAGATGCTGTTTTATTATAAAGCAGCAGAAGCATAATTGAAATTGCTTTAACTGTGTGGATTTAGTCTAAAATTGCTGCTGTAATGGTAAGTATAAACTGAATTTACCTTTGTTTTTGGTCATATCAGGTCTAGCCTCACCTCTTGCCCTTGCTTATGGTTATTTCATGACAACTTCTGCCCCCACTCAGGGGAAGGCAAATTTAAGGCACCCTATCTCCTGTCTTTTCACTGGTGTTAATAGCCCTGATTTTGTCTTATGATATCAGCTGTGAGCTAGACTGCTCATGGGTGAATTTCTCAACACTCAGGGCTGTATGACCACTTTTCCAGTCCAGCAGCCACTGAAGTCCTGTTATCTTTAAGGACCAGGGAGCCAGGGGTCTCCCACCTTGAGCATTGCAGTTGCTAAAAGTAGCAAGTCATGAGAAAAACAAGGCTTTCCTGGGGCTTCATTGACCTTGGTGAGTTCACAGTGGAATGAGTGTTTCTCATCCAAGGTCTGTCAAAGTCAAACTGGGAAATAAGCAAAGCTCTGAAGTAAAGGAAAATGTAAACTGTATTTTAAACCATTAGGAATAATTGGGGTATAAGTCAAAAATTAAAAGGAATGAAATTCTTGTGCAAAACTGCATGGTCACAGTGCACATTAATTAGAAATAGCCTTCAAAGAGATCTTTCAAATATAATGTTAATATACAGTTAAACTTATTTGGTAAGAAAATGAGAATTATAAGTAGCATTAGTAAATTGTGTGCTTCTGTGTCTAACTCTCTATTTCTATTGATTCAGTGTATATTTTCATACCTCGGGATGAAATGTAAGTTTAATGTGAAATTTTTATCTTCTAGGCTGGGAAATTAAGAATCATAGTGTATCCTGTAATTCACCAATTTAAACCTTTTAACAGACTTTAAATAAAGGTGGTTAATAATCCTATTATGAAATTTCAGTAAGTAAAGGAAAAGTCTTTGAAAGTTATGGAAAGATCTTTAAAACAATTTAGGGAAGTCGATGTGGCTCAAACAGTTAGGCACCTGCCTACCACATGGAAGGTCCCAGTTTCACGTCCTGGTGCCTCCTAAATAAGATAAGCAGACACTGCACTTGCCTCAACACCTAGAAGCTGCACCTGCTGCAACAAGCAGATGCCTAAATGAACAGATGCCACAAGCCAGCAGATGCTGCAACCCATGGGAAGCAGAGGTGGTTCAAGCTCTTGGGCACTCACATCCTATGTCAGAAGGTCCAGGGTTTGGTTCCCAGTGCCTATTGGACAAGGTGAGCAAACAATTAGCAGACAGATGAGAAAACCTTTCGGGAGGTGGGATAAATAAAAAAATAAAAATAATTATCTAAAAATCAAATTAAACTATTAAAATATATTCCAGGACCTAACAGTCAGTATGTTTTTTTAAGTTATTCACAGTTTTAGAATTTTTTTTTTAAAGAAAAGAGGTTTTAGCCTCCTATAAAGGAAGGAAAAAGAACATTCCTTGCATTAAATATAATGATTTCAATTTTATTTAGCTTGGGTTTTGTCTTCCTAGGTTTATAGAATACCAAGTAACCAAATTAACATTTTATGTATTAAATCTTTAAGATGATGAAAATTGTAAGTTCATGTTTATTGAAATTAAGGTAAAGTAAATTTCACTGGTTACTAACTGGAATTTAGTAAGCTTATTTTAATATAAAGTACCTAGTCTATGTAGTTATGGTTAATTATAAGAAGTTTATAAAAAGCATTGTCTAATATGAAGTATTTAAATTTCTAACTCCTGGAAACCATTACTAATTAGAAGCCTAAATTGATATTAATTACAAAATGCAGCTTCATAACAGAGGAACCTGCCAGAAGCCACTGCAATAACTGAAAATACACTTACTAGCAAGATTTTCATCCCACCATTGGTAGTGCTGGGAATTTCTGTTCATTCTCAGCTCCTGGAATTCCCTCACATTGTGTCAGCACCACACACCCCAGGGTTATTGGCTGGCAAGTGCAGAACAATTACTTTTATTTGTTTTCATTTTTGTTTTTTTAGTTAGGCCAGTAAAAAGAATTTATCTGGTAAATATAGAAAAGAATATAGCTTGCTGAAATATGGGAGAGAAAAGCTTGGTGTGGAACCCTCTAGGCAGAGAGAGCCAACAATCACTTTTAATCTCTGGTCTTACTGTGAAACTCCCTGTCCATGGTCATAAAATAAGACCACTTAATAGGCAAAAAAAAAAAATTCAATCCAGCCCCATTTCTAGGGAAAATCACACATGTGGCTTGGTAGCTTCAATCTCTGGAAACTAGTTCCAGGCCTCTCCCAAGTCTAGATCACTCAGGCAATGCCTAGGAGCAAAGACTCTGAGTCTTTGGGAGGTAAATCAAGAGCAGAAGCTCCAAATGTCTCCCAAAGCTTATGTGACCCTTGATTGGTCAGCATCTCCTAGCATTTTAGATGGACAAGTATTTGGGGAGCTGCAGCTTCCAGGAAAATAGTTTATTCAGACACAGGCCCTCGGACATCAGATTGGCTGACAAACACTTTTTTATTTTTCCTAGAATAATGGTCATGGTCTCTATTGTACCAGACCTTGCTCACTGAAGGGTTGAGGAAGGAGAAACTGATCTTCTTCTGTAGCACAGTATGGCGACACTTTTGACTTGGAAATGGCACTCTAAATTATAACCCTACTTTCTGTTAGACCTCCTGCATAAAAGGAAAGGGAAGCAGTCAGAGATTCCATATGTCCTTGAAAATGGCCAGCAATTGCCTGCCAACAGCACTGTAAATTATATCCCTATTTTCCAAGTAGACCTCCTGTGTAAAAGGGAAGGGAAGCAGTCAGAGATTCCATAGGTCCAACTGTTTATGGCTCTGTCTCAGAACACAAGTTTAAATGGATCTTGTAGGTTGTGTAATGCTCTGGATGTGACACCATCCCCAGAAAAGAGAAATCCTTAGAAGGAGTGTGATATCATAGATGATCCCTTACTCAGTTATCCCTATCATTGTATCTCAGTTCCTGGAGCCTGAGATTCTGAAGCCTAAGGCCCCAAGCCTAGTGTCTCAAGAATCTAAGGCTCCCTTCGATGCAAGTCCAGCCTCCACACACCATAGCTAGTCCAGCAGGAGTCACCAGGGGTGGGATATCTTTTCACCCTACCAGGGGACCTGAGAAGAGACTCTGCTCCATAAATGAAGTAGCAAATGGAGATGCAGTTAAAATTATGGTCCATGTTCCCTTCTCCCTGAGATGTAGTTCAATATAAAAATAAAAAAACAACAGGTGGGATGATTTTAGGAGGGCCCAGCTGAATTTACTGAGGAATTCCAGCAGCTGACCCTAAATTTTGAGGTAACATGAAGTGATATGCATGTTCCATGTGCTGCGCCCCTGACATGGTGATAAAGAAAGATAATCTTGATTCCATTGGGAATCTTAGATTTTCACAAAATAATGAAGAAAGCAGTTTTTCCTGTACTGTAAAGTAAAATACATGTTAATTAACACAATCTTGGCAAAGGTAAAAAAGTAAAAATCAAAATACAAAAATATTTTAAGTTCATTAAATATGTTAACATCAAACTCTTGTGCATTCAAGTCAGGCGCAAATACCCTGCATGAGTGCCTCTCCATTTGAGTTATTGGCTAGGTTGGTCACTGACCCCAAATGTAATAAACCTATCTACCACATCTCTGGTTATGCTTCTGAGGAGGATGGAGAGTGTATTGCAGTTTTGGACTCCTGCAGCAGGCAACAATTGTTCAATATGGCCAGATGTACAATGGACATTGCCTGCAGACTGGCTCTGTTTCATAGCACTGAAGGGCACTATGAACCAGGCCAGTGAAACCCTGGGGCCCTGCCTTTCTAGCTTCTCTCTTGGATAAAAAGTGCTGCAGCATGCTGGCTTTGTGAAGGACATACCACTTGGAGCAATAATTATGAGAATAATGTGAGTAGAATGTAAACCAATACAATTGGCATTATGGGCTTCTCCCATGGAGAGATAACATATATGGTATTGCACACTTGGAGGTTAGAGCTATAAACTGAAAATCAAAGAGAAACTTATGCATTGGTTAGTTCATTAACATTATTAAGTATTGTACGTATATGCTTGATGATTATGATGATATCGTTTCTATTCTAGATCATATACAGAGGGATAATGAGTGTGTTAAAATTCCTGGTAAACAATTCATTTTCTAAGTAGTTAATGAATATGCTTACAAGATAAAGGAATGGCACTCTTAAGTACTGTATTTACTTTGTTTGCCATATGCTTCTTGTTGTTGTCTGTACTGTCTTTGTGAGTTTCTTCATACCTCTCCTAGCTGTCCTAGGCATAACCACCACCATGAAAACTTGGGTTGGTAATTTATACCAAAACCAGTGAGTCTACAACAATCTCTCCCTGGAGTTAAACAACAGCATAAAAGAACTCAAGAAAGGAAGTCATTTCCCATCAGCTTAGGGAGGATACAGCCTCTGAAGGCACCTTGACATTTCTCACTCTCATGGTCTAGTATGTTATGACTGGCCCCCTTTTTGGGCCTGCATACCACATCTTCTTTATCCTATTAATAGGGCTATATATCGTAAATTCTAATTTTATTTCTTACAGAATCAATATCATGTGGGGAATTTCATCTATTTCCAATGAGGGTGCCAGACCCATCTTCCCTCAACTACAATAGAATAGCCACAGAATTTTACACCTTATCAGGTAGGGTCTATTCCTACTAACCAGCAGGAAGTAGCTAAAGAAGAAAGACCATCACCCTTCAGCACCCCCTTAAGAATAAGGGTGCAAACTCTCTGAGGGGTCTGTTGAGGCAAGTTAATATAGTGAAAGGGGGTAGGTGTCTGGTCTGGCAGACAACATGGCCAACAGACAACATGCTGACAGACAAATGGCTGTGAGCACCTGTCTGAAAACTCCCTAAGAAGAATTCTACTGGAAAGATCCTGTAAGACCCCAGTCAAGAGATTCAATTTGATAAAATGAAGCTCCATTTGTCCCATGATATCCCGTTGGATCAAGGGATTGCCCTGAATACCCTCAAAATCCTGCACCATTGGGACCCTGAGATATGACAAGTGGGGCAACCAATCAGAACAGCAAAAAGCTCTGGGCCCTGCCCAACATTATGAAGGGGGAGGAAGAAAGATTTTAAAAAATACTATCCTGGATTCCCATGCAAACATCTCACTCTGCCGCCCACTCATGGCCATACCTAGGACCATGTACTTTTCTCATTTTCTTGTTTCTTAGCATGTTATATACTCCCTTTCCTACCCTAGGGCATGTCTTTAAATTCTCTTATGGAGCATAAAGCAAGAACCTAGAAACCCAGAAGCCAGAGCCATCTGATAACAGAGGGAAATAAAAACAGAACAAGTTAACAAACCCAGAGGAGGAAGAGGGGAAAGGAAGCTAGCTCCTGGGGATGAAATAATTGCACAAAGAGTGCAATCTAAAACACTGTACTCAAATCTCACCAGAGTTGCAACACCTACTCTCCAGTTCATTGGACTCACCCAGGACAAATAACAAGGTGTTAATAATGAACAACAACAATCCCAAGAAACAGCGAGAATCTGCAACTGCAAGCAATATTGTTCCATCCATCTGCCACATGGTACCTAAGACCCCTCTCAATTAGAGGCAGAAGGAACATCACCATCCCAAAATCTTCAAGATTTGGGAATGAATAATAGACAAAATTAGACTTACTAATATTCTACTATAAAATTATTGTGATTCTAACAATGGGATAACTTTTATCATTGAAGTGGAGGCAGTGACCACTGGAAGTTCTGAGCTTATAAGAAAATAGGTGTAATATGGGACATTTTTGTGATACTGGAATTGTAACCTGCATGACATTGCAATGATCAATACAGGCATTATATATTTTGTCATAACTTACAAAATTGCATGGGACAGAGTGTAACGTATAATGTAATCTACAATACATGTTTGGTGAAAATGCTTCCATATGGCTTCACCAATTGTAACAAATATACCCCACTAATGAAGGATATTGATTGTGTGGGAAAGTGTGGAAGGGAGAAGTAGTCGGGCATATGGGAATACATTATATTTTTATATAACATTTATGTAATCTAAAGTTTCTTTTTTTAAATTAATAATATAAACAAATGAATAAATAAAAATTGTACCATATATTCAGTGTAAAAATCAGATACAAGCTGAAAAAAAATCATTTCTTGATTATAAAGGTTCAAACTAATTTGATCCAATTTTCAAAGAGGAGCTATAACAAAAAGCCAACCAATAAGAAAGTCATAGAATAAATAGAGATACTGAGCAGACTAAAAACAGCAACAACAACAAAAATACCAAAGCACGAGAAAAAATTTGCAAACCATTATAAGAAACAGGGAGAGATGGCCTAGTCAAACAAACAAATTAAACCTCCAGACTAAACACAGGATTTCAGAAAGCTAATCAAAGATATCCAAACAATTTCATTAATAAATGTAATGAGATGGATAAAGAGATTAAGGATATTAAGAAGACACTGGGGATTGTAGGAAGATAGTGACTAACAGGCAGAGCTCAATGCTCTCACAAAAGCAACAGAGAAAGAGCCAACAGCTGTCCAAGGGACCAGCTTTGGGGGTCAGAAGACCAGGACAATGCTACACATCTCCCTGGAGGCTGAGGGACAGAGAAATGCAGAAGCTGAAACAATAATTGTGAATTACCGTGCCCCTGTGGCAGCCTGAAAGGGTTCCCATCAACTACACCCAAGATGTTAAGCAGGGATAAAATCTCTGGCTCAATGCTACTGACTGAGAAGCGAAGAGACATCTTCCTCTCTGTCAGCTGTTTGAAGGGAAGTAGAGAAAAGGGAAGGTTAGATGGTTTCTCTTCACTGAATTTAGCCAGCAGAACCCACTTTGAATCTCTGCACTGGAGATTCAAAAGAGGAACACAGGAAACCCAAGACTGAAACACCTCAGTGGAAAGGTACACTGACAAGCAGCATCTGCTGGCCTATCTGGAAATTGCATGCACAAAATAATTTTCCATTTTCTCTGTATCCGAGTCCCTGGGAGAATATTTGCACCTCATTAGTGAGTCCCTGGCCCAATTTTGATAACTTAAGCTGGGCATATTTAAATAATAAGCTGAACAAAATATCAAACAATTACTGTGAGAAAAAAAATAGGCAAAGAGGGAAATTGAGCATCAGAGTAAATACACCAACATATTCTGATGCCTAGACATCAGCAAAAAGTGATACTAAGAAACAGGAAGAGATGGCCCAGCCAAAGGAACTAACCAAATATACTGAAGAGATACAGGATTTAAGACAATTAATCAGTGATAATCACAAAATTCTCTTAAATTACTTCAAAGAATTAAAGAAAATATGATTAAAGAAATAAAGGATATTAAGAAGACACTCTGAGCATATAGAACAAATTTAAAGCCTGCAAATAAAGTAACAGATGTTTTGGGAAAGAAAGATGTGATGGATGAGATTAGAAATACATTAGAGGCACACAAGAGTGTATATGAACTGCATGAAGACAGAATTATTGATTTTGAAAACAGAACATTTGAACTGGAAAAGGCAGGGGAACAGAAAGGGAAGAGAATGGAAAAAATTAAATAGAGTCTCAGGTAATTGAATGATAAAATGAAATGCATAAACATTTGCATTATTGGTATGCCAGAAGGATAATGGAAAAGTGTCAGAAGGAATATTTGAGAAAATAACGAACAACAAATTTTCAACCCTTATGAAAGATATGAATATCAAAATCCAAGCAGGACATTGCACCCAATACAGAATAAATCTAAAGAGACCTACCCCGAGACACCTACTATTCAGGATGACAAACATAATATATGAAGAGAAGATTCAGGGAGAATCAAGAAAAAACAGAAGCCTCACATACAAGGGAAACTCAATAAAATTATGTGCTGTCCTCTCATCAGAAATGATGGAGGAGAGAAGAAAATGGTATGATGTTTTTGAGGTACTGAAAGAGAAAAACTGCCAAGCAAGAATTCGGCATCTGGCAAAACTGAACTTCAAAAACGAAGGTCAGTTCAAAGTTTTCAAAGACAAGCAAAAACCAATAGAATATGTTACCAAAAGACCAGAATTACAAGAGTAACTAAAAGGAGTGCTATAGACTGAAAGGAAAAAACGAGGATAAGAGATTTGGAGAAAAGTGTATAAATGAAGATTATTAGAAGGATAAAAAAATGGTAAGAAAGCAGACAATAGAACAATATGACAACAGAGAGCCAAAAGACAAAGTGGATGAGGTAAGTAACGCTTTCCAGAAATAATATTGAATCTTAATGGCTTGAACTCCCCAATCAAAAGACAGAGACTGATAGAATGGATTAAAAAATATGAGCTGTCTATATGTTGTCTACCAGTGATTCACCTTATATGTAAGGACACCAAGTTAAAAGTGAAAGTTTGGAGAAGCGTATGTGGCTTAAGTGACTGAGCTCCTGCCTACCACATGGGAGGTCCCAGGTTCTGTTACCAGTGTGCCCTAAAGAAGCCAAACGAGGCAACGATCTGATGCAAAGGGCAGGCATGTTGAGCTGATGCAACAAGATGACACAACAAGAGACATGAGAAAATATAATGAGAGACACACCAAAGCAGGGAGTAGAGGTTGTTCAAGCAATTAGGCAACTCCCTCCCACATTGGAGATCCCAGGTTTGGCTCCCGGTGTCTCCTAAAAGAAGACCAGCACACAAAAAAGAGACACAGCAAATGCAAAACAATGAGGGGGTGGGGAGAAATAAATATATAAAATAAACCTATTTTAATAATAGTGAAATGTTGGAAAAAGTTAATCCATACAAATAGTAAGCAAAAAAAAAATAGCTGGGGTACTGATAATAATATCAGACAAAATAGATTGAAATGAAAAACTGTTATAAGACATGAAGAAGGTCATTATATATTAATAAAATGGGCAATTCAGCAAGAAGAAATAACTGTACTAAATATTTATGCACGTAACGTGGGTGCCCTAAGATACATGAGGCACACACTGATAAAATGATACATGAGGCACACACTGGTAAAACTGAAGGGAGAAATAGATGTCTCTACAATAATAGTTGCAGACTCTCATTATTGGATAGAACATCTAGACAGAGGATAAAGAAACAGAGCACTTGAATAATGTGATAAATGAACTAGACCTAACAGATATCTGTAGAACAATTGCATCCCAAAATAGCAGGATATACTTTTATTTGAAGTGCTCATAGATCCTTCTCCAAGATAGACCATATATTGGGTCACAAGACAAGTCTCAATAAGTTCAAAAATATTGAAATTATAGAAAATGCTTTCTTTAATCATAAGAGAATGAGCTGGAAATTGGTAATGGATGGAAAAAGAGAAATTCAAAAATATATGGAGATTAAACAACACACTTAGATAATCGATGGGTGAAAGAAGAAATTTCAAGAGAATTCAGCAACTATCTTGAGACAAATGAAAATGAGAACACAACATATCAAAACCTATGGGACACTGCAAGGACAATGCTGAGAGGGAAATTTATAGCCCTCAGTGCGTACATTAAAAAAGAAGAAAGAGCTAAAATTGAAGCTTTAGAAGCACACCTGAAGAAACTGGGAAAATAACAGCAAACTAATCGCAAACCAAGGTGAAGTAAAGTAATAGTTAAGAGCAAAGCAGATATAAATGAAATCAAGAACAAAAAAATTAGAGAGGCACAAGAAAACCAAAATTTGTTTCTCTGAGAAGATGAACAAAATCAACAAAACCTTAGCTAGACAGACAAAGAGAAAAAGAGAGAAGATGCAAAAAATTAAGTCAGAAATGAGAGAGGGACATTAACACTGACCCTGCAGAAATAAGAGAGCTCATAAAATATACTATGACCTGTGTAGCAGTTTGGCCGTTTGATATAGTTATGAATTCCAAAAAATTGATATTGGATTATGCTTGTAAACTGGTCTACTCATCTGGCCATGATTAAGTTATGATTAAGGCTTTGATTGGGCCACAACAGTAAGGCAGTGAGCTCCACCCCTTGGTGGGTAGGAAATCAAAGTTAAAAGTCATGGCAAACTACAGAGTTGGAGTTTTGAGTTGGAGTTCTGATATTGGAGTTCTGATGGGGAGTCTTGAGCTGGAGCCCCGGGAAGTAAGCAAAGAGAGCAGCTTAATAGTGAGTAATGTGAGAAGGCCCCAGCAAAAGAGATGAGCCATTCACCTGACACACAGCTGGACTGGGGAGAAAGGCAAATGGTAGAGAACCTTATTGTCTACAGCTGACCTTGTGGAGAGAACAAGCACCTGGACATGGAGAAAATCAAGCCCCGGGAAGAGAGGAACTCAGGAAGCCGGATCCCTCACAGAGTTTGGTGAGGGAAGTAACTTACGCTTTATGGTAACTTTATAGCCTGGTAACTTTATGCCTCTACTGCAAATAATTACCCTTTAAAAAGACCAACAGATTTCCAGTAGTTTGCTTCAACACCACTTTGGCTGATTAATATGAACTGTATGTAAAAAATTAGACAATGTAGAGGAGATTGACAAATTCCTAGAATCACACAAACTGCATACATGGACCCTAGAAGAAATAGCAGACCCCAACAAATCAACTAATTACAAGTCAAGAGATTGAAACAGTTATCACAAACTTTCTAAATATGAAAAGCCTGGGAACAAATCCCTTCACAGTTGAATTCTACCAATCATTCAAAGTTGATCTAATACCAATCTTACTCAAGTGCTTCCAAAAAATTGAAGAGGAAAGAACATTACAAAACTCAGTCTATGAAAGCAATATCATCCTCATACCAAAATCAGATAAAGATACTACAAATAAGAAAATTACACACCAATATCTTTAATGAATATCATTCAAAAGTCCCCAACAAAATACTTGCAAATAGAATCCAAAAGCACATTTAAAAAATATATATCACAATCAAGTGGGTTTTATCCCAGATATGCAAGGGTGGTTCAACTCAAGTAAATCAATTAGTGTAATAAACCTCATTGAAAAATTGAAGAAGAGAAATCACATATTCCTTCTAAATTGATGCAGAAAAGGCATTTGACAAAATACAGCACCCTTGATAAAATCTCTCCAACAAATAGGAATAGAACGAAGGTTCTCAATATGGTAAAGGACATATAAGAAAAACCAACGGGTAACATTTTACTGAATCATGAAAGACAAAAAGCTTTCCTGCTGAGATCAGGACAAGACAAGTGTGCCCAGTGTCACCATTGTTATTCAATATTGTTCTAGAAGATCTAGCTAGAGCAGTTAGGAATCAAATGCACCCAAATAGGAAAGGAAGAAGTAAAATTCCACTATTTGCTGATGGCATGATCCTATATCTAGATCTCCTGAAAAATCCACAACAAATCTACTAGTAATAATAGAGAAGTTCAGTAAAGTGGTAGAATACAAGATTAATAAGCATAATCAATAGTGTTTCTATACAATACGGATGTGCAATCTGAGGAGAAAATCAGGGAAAAAATTCCATTTATAATAGCAATAAAACAATCAAATATTTAGGAATAAACTTAGCCAAGGATATAAAGGACATGTATTCAGAAAACTAGAAAACCTTTGTAAAAGAAACTGAAGAAGGCTTAAATAAATGGAAGGACATTCCATGTTCATGGATTGAAAGACTAAATATTGTTAACATGTCAATTCTACCCTAACTGATTTACAGTTTCAATGCAATTACAATAAAAATACCAGCAAACATTTTTGCAGAAATGGAAAAATGACTTATCAAATTTATTGAGATTGCTAAGGTGCCCAAATAGCCAAAAAGTTCTTTGAAAAGAATGAATTCCGAAGACTCTCCCTTGTAGACATAAAACATGTTACATAGCTACTGTGGTAAAAAGAGCATGATACTGGCAAAAATGTAGCCACATTGACCAATGGAACTGAATCAAGAACTCAGAAATAGTCCCTCACATTTACAATCAAGTGATTTTTGACAAGGCATTCAAGCCTTCCCAGCTGGGCCAGAAGATCTCTTCAACAAATGGTGGTAGGAGAACTGGATATCTATATCCAAAGAAATAAGACCTCTATCTCACATCTTATACAAAAATTAACTCAAAATTGATTGAGGACTTAAATATAAAAGTGATGACCATAAATATCTTAGAAGAAAATTTTAGAAAGCATATCCAAGATCTTGTGGAAGGTGGTAGTTTCTTAAACTTTATACCCAAAGCACGAGCAACAAAAAGAAAAATAGATAAATGGAACCTCCACAAAATTAAACATTTTTTGCACCTCAAAGGATTTTGTCAAAAGGGTGAAAAGCGGGGAAGCGGGTGTGGCTCAGTGGATAGAGCGCCCGTTTACCATATGGGAGGCCTGGGTTTGCGTCCCGAGGCCTCCTTGTGAGGGAACGCCGGCCTGAGCGGTATGGTGGGCTGATGCAGCAACCTCACGGCAGGAAGTGGGTGTGGCGCAATGGATAGAGCACCCGTTCAAACCATATGAGAGGCCCAGGGTTCTCTTCCCGGCGCCTCCTTGTGAGGGCAGGCCGGCTCATGCAGCGCCATGGGCTGATGCGGCAAGACCTCACAGCAAGGGGGAGATAAGCAGACACAGAGAAGACACGCAGTGAATGGACACAGCAGCACAAGCAGCAAGGGGGAATAAATAAATAAAATAAATAAATCTTTAAAAAACAAAGGGTGAAAAGCAGCTGACACTATGGGAGAAATATTTGGTAAACACATATCTGATAAGTGTTTAACAGCCATGATATGCAAAGAGATCATACAACTCAACAATAAAAAGACAAACTACCCAATTTAAAAATGGGCAGAAGACTTGAAAAGACAATTGTCCAAAGAAATACAAATGGCAAAAACACGTGAAAAAATATTCAACATTACTAGCAATCAGGGAAATGCAAATCAAAACTACAATGAGCCATCATTTCACACCTATTAGAATGGCAGCTTTAAAAACTTGGAAATCTGAAAATGTTGGAAAGGATGTGGATAGGAATGCTTATTCACTGATGGAGGAAATGTAGAACTGCACAGCCATTGTGGAGGACTGTTTGGCACTTCCTAAGGAAGTTAAATATAGACTTGCCATGGGACCCCACAATACCATTACTATGTTTATATCCAGAAGACCTGAGAGCAGAGTCATGAAAAGACACCTACACATCTGTTTTCATAGTGGCTTTATCTGCAATTGCCAAAAGTTGGAAACAACCCAAGTGTCCATCAACTGATGAATGGATAAACAAATTGTGTTGTATACACATGATGGAATATAACCCAGCAGTAAGAAGAAATGAAGTCATTAAGCATATGGCAACTTGGCTGAACCTGGAGGACATTATGTTGAGTGACTCAAGCCAGACCCAAAGGGACAAATATTGTATGATTGCTCTATTATGAACTAAATATATTGTGTAAACTTATGGAGTTAATAATTAGAATATAGGTCACAAGAAAAAGAAGGAGGGCAGAGAATTGAAAGCTGAGGTTTAATCTGTGCAGAACTGGTAAAAAGGATGCTTGTAAGTCTTTGGGAATGAATAGAAATAGTGAAAGCATATCATGGTGTCTGTAACTATCAGAGCTATTATATGGGCATGACAGTGGTTGAAAGGGAACGTCTAAGTTTATGTATATTACTAGAAGGAAAGCTAAAAGCTGTAACATGGGACTGTATAAGATAGTAAAACTTCATGTAAAACATGAATATGTGTGATATTGCATATATAAGACTGTTTTTACAAATATAAATACAAATAAACTAGAGAGAAGGAAAAAGAATAGCAGCTCTGTAGGATGGGGGAAGCATAGAGATATTGATAGGTGATGAATTTTTGTTTGTTTTTGTTTTTTTTAATTATTGGAATAATGAAACTTCCCTAAGAAGAGTTGAAGTGATGATTGCACAAATATGTGATTATACTGAATACCATTGATTTTTTTGGATAGATTTATGCTGTATTAATAAGTATCCATAAAATTGATTTGTTAAAACAAAAGACACTGGGTGAACATAAAAATTTGACAGCATTCAAAGAAGAGTGACAGTTCTTATTGGAATGAAAGACACAATGGATATGATTGCAAATACATGAGAGATATATAACAGCAGACTTGAAATGGCCAAGGAAAGAATAAGTGAAAGAGCATGTGAATTGGAAAAGACAGGAGAAAGGAGAACAGAGAAAGAAAAGAATAGAAAAATTGAAGTGGCTTTCAAGGAATTGAATGACAGTGCAAAATGCACAAACTTGCATTTGGGTGTCTCAGAAAGAGAAGAGAATGGAAAAGCAGCAGAAAGAATAATTGAGGAAATATTCACGGAAAATTTCCCAACTTTTGGCTATCGTGGATAATTCTGCTATGAACATCAGTGTGCAGATGTCTTTTCATGTCACTGCTCTCAGTTCTTCTGGGTACACCTAGCAATGATACATAGGAGTAACAAAAGAAAAAAACAACACTTTTGCACCTCAAAGGACTTCGTCAAAAGGATGAAAAGACAGCTGACTTAATAAGAGAAAATATTTGGTAAGATAAGTTTTAATATCCATGATTAAAATGATATGATAAGGAGACCATACAATTCAAAAGTAAAAAGATGAATTTTCTAATTATAAAATGGGCCAAAGACTTGAAAAAACAATTGTCCAAAGAAGAAATATAAATGGAAAGAAACACATGAAAAAATGTTAAATATCACTAATGATTAGGGAAATGCAAATCAAAACTAGAAAGAGATATCATTTCACATCTATTAGAAGGACTGCTATTAAAAATTCAGAACACTGTTAATGTTGGAGAGGATGTGGAGAGATAGAGATGCTTATTCACTGTTGTGGGAATGTAGAATGGTACAATAACTGTGGAAAAATGTTTGGTGGTACCTAAGGAAGTTGACTATAGTCTTGCCATGGGACCCAGCAATATCTTTCCTAGGTATAGACCCACTCTACTTCTTTTAATACATGTGTATAGACCATGAATCTTTAAAGTATTTATTGAAAGGTTAGTGCATAACTTTGGAATTTTTTCCCTCTTCCCAGTTTTTAATTTGTCTATTTCGTTTTTCCTGATTTCCTATGAGTTATTGAATGTTTTTAAAATATTTTGAATTCCAGTTTTAATGTTTTTTCATATACCTAATTGTTCACTTTTTAAATGGTTGCTTTAGATGGCATACATACTTTTGTAAACACAAAGAAATCCTCATTGTTTACTGGTATCAAAACTTTACCAGTTCAATAAAGGGTATTCCTTTATGTACTCTTGCCCTCCCCCCATTTATTATGTAATTGTCTTAAACATTTCCTCTACAGATATTAATAACCTCATCAGATAGTGTTATCATGCTGCTTTAATTGTCAAATGAGGGAACATTAGAGGACAATGTCTAATGCAATTAGCTATATATTACATTTTAATAAATCCTTTCCAGATGTATTGCATTTATTTATTAAGATTTTTAATTGTTTACTTTTAGAAAAAAATTTATTTTTCCCCCCACAGATGGTTCTCTTGTCTGTCTGATCATTGTTCACTCACCTTCACCAGGAGGCACCGGGAACCAAACCTGGGACCTCCCACATGGGAGGCAAATGACCTGAACCACATCAGTCACTGTGTTGCATTTAATTGTCATTGTCTATTTAGCTGTTCATTCTTTTTTTTTAACTGTGGGAATATATATGCAAGAAGAATTTTCCCATCTTATCCACTGGAAACCCCCCATTCAGTGACATCACTCCTCTTTACAAGATTGTGTACCTTCATCAGCTTCCAAATATTTCCATCTCCCCAAACAAAACCCCATACCAACTAAGCATTAATTCTCCATATCACCTGCCCCTTCAGCCTTTGCCACATGTATTACAATTACTATCATGGTGCGCCTGTACATTCTCTGATTTTTTTTTGTATTATCATGGGTCTTAAAATATCTTCTCAAATCATTAATAGTCATATTTGCTTAGATAAAAACTTAATTTCAAGCTATACATTAACTATGTTCCTATACTTCTCTGGTCCCCATATTTATGTAGTACTGGTCACAAATAGTTTGTTTACACATTATGCATCCAACACCACTGTTTTTTCATTAAATTTTATGTATTTGTCTTTATAGGTCCTGATTGAAATAAAAAGTAGCCTTAACAAACCATAAATATAATAGAACTCACCTTTATTTACCCATGTCACTGTCCTTGCTAGAGATACTTATTTCTTATATGGCTTTGATCTATTGTCTTTCAACCTACAGAACTTTCTTTAGCATTTGTTGTGTGGTCAGTCTAGTGGTGATGAACTCCCTCAGATTTGTTCATCTGGGAAAGTCTTAAACTCTCCACACTTTTGTAAGTTGGTGTTACCAGTTATAGAATTCTAGGTTGGAAATTGTTTGCTCTCAGAACATTAAACATGTCACCCCCCTGCTGTCTTATCTCTATGTTTTCCAGTCAGAAATTGACACTTAACCTTATTGCTGCTCCCTTGTATATGAGACATTGCCTTTCTCTTGCAGCTTTCAAAATCCTCTTTGATTATAAAATGCTGTGGTGTGTATCTACTTCAATTTATCCTGGTTTGAGTTCATTTAGCATCTTGGATGCATATTGTCTTTCATCACATTTGGGGATTTTTCATCCTTTATTTCATTGAATAATCTATCTGCTCCTTTCTCTCCTTTTTCTACTCCTGGGATTCTCAAAATGTATATATAGGTGTGTTTGATGGTATCCTACAGATTCCTCAGGCTGTGTTCACTTTTCTTCATTATTTCTTTTTTCAGCTCCTAAATTTCAATGGTCTTATCTTCAAGTCCACTGTTTCCTTTTTCTGCCAGCTTCCATTTACTGTTGAACACCTCAAGGGAAATATTAATTTCTATTACTGTGGTTTTCAGCTCTGTTTGGTTATTTTCATAAATTCTGCGTCTTTACTGACATTCTCTTCATGTCCATCTATCATTTTATGATTTCCTTTAGTTCTTTCTACATGCTTTCCTTTAGGCCTTTGAGCATATTTAGCACCATTTTTTTAAAGGTCTTTCTTTGGTGTATCCCATGTCTGGTTTCCTCAGTGATATTTTCAATTGCTTTATATTTTTTCTTTTCCTGGAGCATCACTTCCTGTTTCTTTGTATGTTTTGTAACTTTTTGTTGAAACCTCGATATATTGATACTTTATTGTGTTATTGCAGGAAATTTTACTTTGAGGTGTCTGCTTTTTATGTATGTATCCAGCCAGTATTATGACAGATTTCCCTGAATGCCAGGAACTACCAAAAGGAAAGAGAAAAAAATGTCTTTCCCAGTCTTTCCAGGTGGACTTGTGCAGATGCTCTTCTTCTGAGATTATTCATATATTGAGTTAGAAAATTGCTCCAGACAAAATTGTAGGGACCACCATAATCCTTTCTGTGCATGTGCCTTGAGCATGCATGTATGGTCCTAGGTATTTCTGCATTGATGTGTCTACAATCTCACTGTGTTTTGTACGAGTTGCCTTCTATATGCAGGGCAATTTCTGGTATGGCTTTGGAGCTCTCTGACTGCATGGAGGTTTAAATTCATGAAATTATATGTATTTTTTATATTTCTCATAGGACTGTGAAAGAAAATCCCTATTAGTGGAAACTTTTAGGGGAGGCCATTATTATTGATAACATTTTCCCCAGCTGAAATCAAAAGAATGAAGACAAATAAATGGGCACTTTTTTTTTTTAGCCCAAGCTTCCATTAATGTGCCGGACTCCTTTGAAAATCTTTACTTAAGAGGACAATCCCATTTAATTTCTCCATGTTACATGATCCTATTTTCCATACCAATTTTTATCCACAATAGATACCAACTTAATTTTGCTGCTCCTGGGAGCAGTGTGTGGCCCAAAGGTAAGTCTTATTTCCACATGTGTTATTTCCAGAATGTAGAAAGGTACAGCCACTGTGGATGACTGTTTCCGAAGGAAGCTGAACATAGACTTGCCATGGGACCCAGCAATATCATTGCTGTGTTTATACCCAGAAGAACTGAGAGCAGTGACACGAACAGATATCAGCACACTGATGTTCATAGCAATATTATTCATGATTGCCAAAAATGGAAACAACCAGGTGTTCATCAAATGATGAATGGACAAACATTGTGCAGTATACACATGATTGAATATTATGTAGCAGTAAGAAGAAATGAAGTCATTAAACATATTACCATATGAATGAAAATGGAGGACATTATGTTGAGTGAAGCAAGCCATACACAAAAGCAAAAAGACTGTATGAATGCCATATTATGAACTAAATATATTATGTGAAATATAAATGTATTATGTGAAATATGAATATCGGTAGAATTGTATACATAAAACCATTTTTCTTTGAAGCTGAACAAATGCAAGTTACTTCAAAAAAATACTAAATCAGACAAAGAAAAACATTTTATTAAATGAAGAAAATGAGACACAAACCCTATTGTTTGATTCCATTTATATAAAATGTAAATATAAATCAATTTATAAAGATGAAATGAGATTAGTGGTTATGTAGGTCTAAGGAAGGAATGCTAAGGCTGTGGAGTCTTTCTTTTCAGAGTAATGAAATTGTTCTAAAAATTTTTAGATGAATGTACTACATTTTGATCATATTAAAAGCCATTGTTTATACACTTTGGATAGATCGTATGATATGTGATTATATCTCAATAAAACTGCTTAATACACGAATAAATAATTGTGCAAGAACAGCCAGAAAGAGCAGCTATGTACACAGGGGAAAAATAGAGAGATTGAGAGGTGATGAATTTTCTTAATTGTCTCTTTATTATTATTATTATTTTGAAATAATGAAAATGCTCTAATAATTATTGAAGTCATGAACACACAACTATGTCATTATACCATATACTATTGATTGGACATTTAGATGAATTATATACTTTATTACTATGTATCAATAAAATTGATTTGTTAAAAAAAGTAGAGTGATAGAGTGGATGTAAAGCATGAGCCAACAATATGCTTTCTACAAGTAACTCACTTCAAGTGTGGCAAAATATGTAGGATGAAAGCAAAAGGTTGAAAAATATATGCCATGCAATTAATAATCAAAAGGAAACAAGAGTGTATTGAACATGATAAAGCATATACGAAAAAGCCACAGCTAGCAACATACTCAATAGTGAAAGACTGAAAGCTTTCCCACTAAGATTAGAAAGAAGAAAAGGATGCCTGTTTACACAACTGTTCCCCAACTGTGTACTGAATATTCTCACCAGAGCAAATAGGCAAGAAAAAATAAATAAAATGCATCCAGATTTGAAAAGAAAAAGCAAAACTGACACTACTTGCACATGAGATGATCCTATGTAGAGAAAATGCAAAGAATCTACAGGAAAGCTGCTAGAGTTAACAAATTAATTCAATAAAGTGGCAAGTTTCAAGGACAACATGGAAAAAAATAGTTTTATTTCTATACACCAGCAATGAAAAACTGGAAAAGAAAACCAAGGAGAAGCTCCATGGAAAAGAATAAAATATATAGAAATAAATTTAACCAAGGATGTAAAGGACTTTTATACAGACATGTAGACTGAAAATGACAAACGATTGCTGAAAGAAATTAAGAAGTCCTAAATAAATGGAAAGATATCTGACAAAGAGGAACAGCATTCAGAGAATAGAAGAGTAGGAATAAGAGAAGTTGGGTGTTTGCTTCTATGACAATACTGAAAACAAAACAAGACCACATCAATCTCCCCAGCAGGAACCCCAAGCTTATAAAATATGTGTGGTCCTTAAAAACCCGGACACCCATCCGGGACTAATGGGGGAATGGCACCACTCATGCTGGGAAAATGTCAATCATTCCCCATTCCCTGCTGAGATGCTAACTGCAAATATCCCCTTCTTTAACTCTACTTGCTTGCTTTGATCAGAACCCCCATATAGAAATGTATATATTTGAATTTACCAATCCTGTCCCGTCTCTTGGTGCACACGGGAGAGACTGGCGCACGCGGGACGATAGTCTGTAAAGGCTGCAGCCTCCGGATTTTAGGCACGACTCTTACTAAGGAGCACGCCCCGGCTGGTAATAAAGGTTCCTTTAAATTTTTTCTCCTGGGAGGTGTTATTTATATGAAGTAATCCACTTCATTGCAGGTAAGAAAAATTGGAGGTTATTTGGTTTAAAGAGAGCCACACTTGAGCAACAAGGAAGTTTTCAGGAAGTAACTCATTCTGTTCTATGAAAAGCTATTTATTTCACTTTAATCAATACAATTATTTTTAAAAGAAGATTCTAATAGTTTCATTAGTTAAAAACTTATGATTTTATCATCTTAAATGTGAAACAGACATAATATAACCTTATTAATATATTTATAGATCCCAGGAAATTACACCAAAGTAGAATAAAATTAAAATAATATTTTATGGAAGAATTTTTTCTTTCCCTTCATAGGAGGTTAGAACTGCTTTGTTTTCATAATACCTTAAAAATATAACCTTAAAAGCCTACCAACTATTAGGCCTGGGAAATATATTACATAGTAAGTTTTTTATTTGTTTTAATTATAATATAGAAAAAGCTTTTGATAGATTTCATGGATCTAGTTACTTATTGAAATTTGGCAATTGGGTTATTAATTATTCTCATCTCAAGGCTGTTAAAATATAATTGGGGAATTACAGGACAGACTGTGCAAATCAAGGTATATACTGAAATAGTCCTTCTGTCCCTATCATTTATAATTTCCAGACCTAGTAGACAGAATTCTAAATTAAACTCACATCTCCCCTACCTTTCCACACCCACCCCACACCCCAAAGTTTCTAGACCAATTTTAATGAGTTGCTGGAATTCAGTGAAGGTTAGAAAACCCTGGGGGTAGGATAGGCTACAGAAAGATTATGAAAATATTCAGGACAACATTTTGAGGTGTTTTATCCTTGAAATAATTTCTTTAGTCAGATTTTTATGAACTTTGTCATCCTGTTTGTTTTTTCTAATTTGGACTCCAGGAGTATTCATTCACATACACAAATATAAGTGCTTATTTAAATTTTAGCAAATTCAATAGAGCTCTTTCAAGAATTTTCATTTGTTAACTTGATATTACCATCCAGAGGTAAGAAAACATACATTGAACAAACAGACAGACACACAAACAGAAACATAACTTACTAATTTGTCTCATAAATTTCTTTTGTCATTGTTGTCTTTTGGTTTCCCAACATTTCATGATTTTTTTTTACAGTTTTTAAGATCTCCCCTGGGATTGGTGTTCCCTGTGGTGTTGCCTGCAACATGCAAGCTTGTTCTTTGAACCACACAGACACACAGATAATAAGTTGATTTTTTTTTTCAATTCAAGCTCACAGACCCCCTGAAATCTTTCCATGGGTTTAGAACTCGTCTAGACATATTAACATTTTTGCTAACTTAAAAGGCATCCACATAATGTTTCAGTAATCATAATTGTTTGTTTACTCTTAACCATTGGTTATGTGGTTTTGGACTGATAACTGAGTTGAGAAGGCTGATGCAGGTATGGGGCTCAGGGTCATCTTTGGCAGGTGAGCTGGGGAAGGAAAGTTGAGAGTCTTAACATGCTCTACCGAAATGTTAGGGTCACTTAACCGGAAGTGTGTAGGCGTGCCAGGCCACCTGATACAAATTCTGGGTATCATGGCTGGTTAACAGAGTCTCCATGGTATGAAGCAGAACAATTTTGAGAACTGAGTCAAACACTCAGACAGAGCCTAAGCTAAAGTCACAGGGGCCATGACCACATGTGGGCAAGAGGGGAAGCCCTGAGTGACCCCATCCAGAGTGTGGCTGTAGTAGCCAAATTGGTGAAAATGGTCCCACATGCATTTCCTCCTTCCTCCTTCATTTAGAGCTGGAAGGAAGCCCGAGGTGAAGGGATTTTTACAGCCCTGGTGCCCAGTCTGTGATGCTGAAAGGGTGGGGCTAGAGAGTGAGAAAGCTTCAGGTTGGGAGTGTTTGAGGAGATCATAAAGGTGTCAGGCAATGGAAGAAAATTAGGGGGCCCACAAATGGCAATATCCAGCAACCTAAGAAATACACCTACCTGTTCTTTGGTGGTGGGTTGGGGGAAGATAAGGATAACCTTGAGATGAGAGGGGTCTAGTGAGAGTTCTATTTTTAGAATTAATGCAAGTTCTTTGATATTTCCACAGCTGGAGAACTTTAACTCTGAGTTTTAGGTGTTACACAGATATTTAAGGTTCTGGGGAGTTACCAGGATAAACATAAAGAGTAAAGCACTTTAAAATTTAGGAACAACAATTAAAGTTTAAAAACAAATGTGACTGTGGCAAGAGAGTACAATTTAGGTCCTAATTTCCTTGTGAGCATTTTAAAGATAAATCTATTTTAGAAATAAAATATTAGAAACTAACTTATATTGAGATTATTAACAATAGACCATAGCAGAAGTTTTGGTTTGTTTGTTTCTCCTTTATATTTTTACTAGGGTGTTTTATTCCTGGTCCAAAGAGGCTCTGAGTCAGAACAAAACTCAAACAGAGAAGTTTGTAAGATCACCGGCATGGTAGGGGTCTGAAGGGAGATTTCAGCCTGCCTGCCCAGGTTTGGTATTGCCTCATTTGAGCTGGTGTAACTGGGTGGGTTTACAGAAAGGGTGCAAAGATGTGGCACACGTATATAGGATGGAAGATTGTTAATTTTTGCCCTTTTTGGAGGAGGTCTTGGGGAGGTCAAGATGGATGTGTTGGAATGTCAAACAGGATATTTGATAATCTTGGATATTCCATGGTTGGTTTTGAGATTTGTACATCCTGTTTGATTAATAATGGGGGTGGGGTTTTTGCCCCATCTGTTATTAGAGCAGGGGAGACCTGTCGGCACTGACCAGGGTCATGGGTGTTATTTTGACAAATGGGGCTAACAGACAGAATATAATTTACAGACTTGCCTTGTTTTCCTTTTAAGTTTCCATTTTTTTTCTTTGATCTGTAGCTGAGTGTGTGTATTTTTTATTTTATTTTATTTGTAAAGAAGCTTTAGATTACATAAAAGATGCATGAAAAGTTTAGGGGATTCCCATATACCCCACACCCTTTCCCTCCCACATTTCTCCCCATTAGTAGCATTTTTCATTACTGTGGTACATTTGTCACAATTGATGAACACATAATGAAATATTGCTTCTAACCATGGTGAATAGTTTACATTATAGTTTATACTTTGCAGCACACATTTTTATAGGTTTTGACAATATGTATAATGCCTATATCCATCATTGCATTGTCTTTTAGAACAATTCCAAAGTCTCAAAAATGCCCCAAGTTACACTTATTCTTCCCTCTCCCCCTCCCCTCAGAAGCTCTGGTGACCACTGCATTTATATCCTTGGTACAACCACTAATGGAGTGGCAAGAATCCCTAGAGTACATATATGTACTTTTAGAGAGTCTTCAGAACAAAACAATGTAACTGATAAGGAAAGTTGGTTGTTTTCAGGACATATCTTTAAAATACTTAAAACCATGACTAATGTTCTATTAATGTCTAATATGCAGAAATCAGTGTCAAATTTTATAAATTTGACAATGAAAGTTTATACAGCCTTTAAATATTTATATGAACATTTTACCCATAAAAATTTACTTACCATAATTTTAGAAAATCTCTTTTTAAGTTTAACAAATCTTTAAACATTTTCTATGCAATTTACATGAAATGTACTTTATTTTCAGCACTTCACATTTTTCTAGGTAAAAGAACAAATCTTTTGCAATCATTTGAAATATAAAGATATTGATGGATACAGGATGACCGAATACCTGAAAATAACTTGTTTCCCTCTTTGTTGCCAGGATACAATGGAATGAATTATATGGAAATTATAAGGTAATGAGATGAATCCCCCTCTTGGTGCCAAATTCTGCTTTTGGTGGTCGAGAATATGTTGTTGAAGCAATGAAGTATGAAAACAACTTCAACTGGTTGGCTGGACCTGCACAGAAGCAGCCCCTTGTTATCCTCATGTCAACTTGCTTAATTAACATAGTAAAATTCCTAACCAGAGGTGAAGTTATCTGCCCCTTTTTTGACCATGCAAAGTATGTGCAAGTGTGATTTCCTGGACATACTAATTGTACAATTATATAACTAGCTATGTATGTTCATCCATATGCATAAAAGCTAATGCATAATCAAAGCAAATGCTAAGTAGTAACTTAGGTATTAAAAACAGAGTGAAACTGCAGCACAGGGAGTCAGGTCTGAGTAGCTTTTCCAACATTGGCTCCTGTCTGCAGTCATAACAAATGTAACTTCTGTCTAACTCTCATGTTAAGGCTTTTTCCTCTGGTTATCCCCAAAGGCCCAGCTTTGGGCCCTAACAATAACCTTTATGATTTGACTTTGAGAAAGCAAAACCTTAAAGTTGTTAAGTTTGAATATTATGTTCTTTTAAAAGTGACATAGGGAAGCAGATGTGGCTCAAGCAATTGGGCTTCTATCTGCCATATGGGAGGACCTGAGTTTGATCCCCAGGGCCTCCTGGTAAAGGCCATGCCAGACCTGTGCATTGAGCCAGGCCCATGTGGAGAGCAATGCAGCAAGATGATGATGCAACAGAAAGAGACACAGGGGAGAGTCAAGGTGAGACAAGACAGAAACCAAGAACTGAGGTGGCACAAGTGAGGGGTTACCTCTCTCCCACATTGGAGGTCCACAGGATTGAATCCCACTGAAGCCTAGAGGAGAAAAATGAGAAGACAGAAAAAGAAACAGACAAAGAAGGTCACACAGAGAATGGACACAGACAGCGAAAACAGCATGGGGAAGGGAGGGGGAAAAGGGCAAAAAAAAATAGTGACACAAACTGTTTTTCTTAATAAAGTACAAGAAGTTGTTTTGATAAAACACAGGCTTTTAAAATTTTTTACATTGATTATTCTAGAGAAAAACACTTTATAACATTTTACTAAAAATGGATTAATTATTTAGAAACTTTGGCACTCAACAGAGAGAGAAGCAAATTTTAGATTTTTTATTTTTAAAGAAACTTTAGATTATACAAAAGGTATATTACATTGAAAATATAGGGGATTCCCATATACCCCATACTCTCTCTCTCTCACATATCCCTATTTATAACAGCTTTAGTGTGGTACATTTGTTACAATTGATGAACAAATATTTAAGTATTGCTACTATAGTTAATAATATAGTTTACATTATGTTTTACACTATGTACTGTACAATTTTAAAGGTTTATAGGTTACATTATGGTTTACACTTTGTACTGTACAATTTTACAGGTTTTGACAAAATGTATAATGGCCTGTATCCATCATTGCAATATCATGCAGAACAATGCCAGTGTCCACAAAATGCCCCATGTTACACCTTTTCTTCCCTCTTTCTCCCCTCAGAACTTCTGGTGACCACAATTTTTATATCAATCTTACTAGTTCTTCCATTACTAAAATAAGAAGTCTACGTTGATCGACAGTTGCATTCTCCCCTTATGTTTGTTCATTCCTCAATCTTGAAGATTTTGGAATAATGAAGCCCACTATGATTCAGATTGAGAGGGAGCTTAGAGCCCATGGTCAGATGGAAGGAACTGTCTTGCTTGCAGTTGAAGATACTCTCTGTTCTTTTGGGAGGGATATTATCCATCATCACCGTTTTGTTTTTTCTCTTGGTTCAGTCTGATGAATTGAAGAGTAGGTGTTGGCTGCAATTCTGATGAGATTCAGGGATCAACTGGAATATGAACTGCAAGAAGATATAAGTTTCTGGGACTTATATGTAATGGCTATAGTGCTAATTATAGGTTCAAATAAAAGGGGCATAAGAACCATGTATAGGGAAATTATAAATGAGTTTAACTCAATTGTATTGGGGAGATAGTTTAATTCCAAGTTAAGGCCCGCCAATAAGATGTCGGTTTTCTGGGTTGTCTGCCCTGCCTATAGTGTCCAGATGTCTCTAGAGACCTTGGGAGCAACCTTGCATCATTTACTGTGGCAGTCAGTGAGATCCTGCTGAGTCATGCATAAGCATAATCTCTGGAATGAGTTCCTGACACACTTTGAAATCTAATTGCCACAAAAACTCGATTGTATTTAATATTTGCCCCTTTTAGTGAAGGTCTTTTTCCAAATGAATCGCTAGTTGGTGCTTGCTAATAATCCCTCTTTGTGGTGCCAGGGAGGCCTATCCTTGGAAGTCATGTCCCACACTATGGGGAAAGAAGTGAGTTCATATGTTGAGTTTGGTTTAGAGAGAGGCCATAATTGAGTGACAAGTTGGTTTTCAGGAGATAACTCTTAGGCAACATATATTACTAGGGATATTAGTCTGCCAAAATAGTGCTGATGCAAATTAACAGAAATCTGTTGGCTTTTATAAAGGGTATTTGTTTGGGGTAAAATCTTACCGTTACAAGGCCATAAAAAGTCCAACACAAGGTTGATTTCTCACAAAAGTCAGTTGTCATGTGTTGAAGCAAGATGATTGCAGATCCCTGCCTGGTCCCTCCTTTCTGTCTGGGCTTCCAGTTCTCTATCTACTGGCATGGGCTCATTTCTTTCCAGGCCTTCAATATCAATCTGCGCTTCTCTGGTCTCTTCCCAAGGTCAGCTGCAAACTATCAGGTTAAGGATCATCTCTCCTTCAAGATCAAAAATGACAGAGCCCTATCTTTTCCCATGTGTCTCCTTGAGTTTCTGTTTATATTAGACCCAGCAGGGAGTGGAGATTCAACCTGAGTCATACCTTACTGATGTAGTCAAATAAAAAAAAGCCCTCAAAGTGATTTTAACAGGTAATCTAATCAAAGGACCCTCAACTGAATTTATCATAATAAAAGGGTATCACAACCAGAGAAACTCATTCATTTATAAATATGATCTTTTGGGGATTCTTAAATAATCTCAAGCTGCCACACTAGGCTAAGATTCAATTTTACAAAAATAAGCATCAGTAGTACAAGCATTGATATCAATGCTGGTGTATTGGTCTGTCCTCTTTCACTAGGCACTGTCCATGTACTGTAGAGATTCTTGCCACTCTATTAGAGAATGTAGCAGTACTCCCCAGGATGGGAACTTAATATTTTTATTAGTATGTGGGTTTCTGCCCACTGAGATAACATCCTAGGACCATATGAACACATGTTCCATAGAGACATGCCCCAGATGCATCTTTCCCCACACGTCCCTCAACACTGATACCCTCCACCAGTGATCCTCTCTTCCATAGCTGTAACTTTTCTGTAATCCAAAACTTCCTAATAAATGAAGCCAAAAATATTTCTTGCATTGTGTCTTTCATCCCATAAAATATGTTATCTTTTATGTATGTTTACAATTTCTTCTGTATTTTCTTACTTTTTTTCAATTTATTTTCAAAGAAGCTTTAGGTTACAGAAAAGTCACATTGAAAATATAAGGGATTCTAATATATTCCTTCCCCCTTCACATTTTCCCCTCTTAATAACATCTTACATGAGTATGTACAATTTGTTCCAATTGATGAACAAATATTGAAGCATTGCTGCTAATCATGGTCAATAGTTTATGTTATGGTTTACAGTTTGCACTGCACAAATTTATAGGTTTTGACAAAAAGAATAATGGCCTATATTCATCATTGCAAAATCATACAAAACAATTTGAATGCCCTAAAAATGTCCTATATTCCACCTATTTGTCTCTCTCCCACCCCTTGGAACCTATGGTATACACTAAGTTTCATGTTTTCAAGAATATCATCCATATTTATATGCATTAATATTGAGGGGTTGGCAAACTGGTTTGCTTTCTTCTATTAGGCATTCTCTATGTGCACAAGAGATTCTTGCCCCTCTATTTGAGAATGTAGCGGGACTCCCCAGGATGGGAGTTTAATATTTTGTTGTTTACAGTGTGGGTCTCCACCCACTGAGATAACACCCCACAACCACATGAGCACATTCATAATCCATCAAATTATGCCCCAGCTGTACCCTTTCCCACCTATCTCCCAAACACTTACACCCTGCCCCAGAGACTCTCTCCCACCATATTTGCCAAAAGAACATTCCCACACTTGCGGTTTCAACCATAGACCTACAAATCCCCAGAGTCCACCTGTTCATTTCTCCATCTGAGGGAAAGCAAGCAGAAGTGTGGCTCGCCAATCTAGTAAGCTTAAGCCCGTAGTTGGTACCGCTACTGGCGAAGCAGGGCAGCTGGAATTGGTGACAACGCCCTTGGCCTGGTACGGGTGATATCGCCCTCTCTTGCCCTATTGCCCACTTGCTGTTTGTCTCCCCCCCATTTTCTCTTTTCGCTCCCGCCTCCCTCTTATGTCCCTCCTACTTTCTTACCACACCCCACCCACTTCCCTACCACTATATAAGATGTGAGCTTCCACAATAAAGCAGACTGTGCCATCAACCTGTCTCCGCGAACATCATTCGCGCCGTCCTTACCTCCTTACCGGGCAACAATTGGCGCCCAACGTGGGGCCCCCTCCGGTCCTACTTGCTTATTTTCTAATGTTCCACTATCTTTTTATCATGCTTATCACTGTTCTTGCCATTCTCTTTGGTGCCATTCTGGCCATAGTATCTCCGGCTGACTGGTCTTTGGCAGACCGTACCTTCCTTGCTATAGCCTTCCTCTTCATAATAGCCTCTGCCACAGCACTTGCTTACTTTGAATTTTAATTCTAAGGACCACAACTACTCGAGCCATCAGCTCCAGTGAAGGACCTCCAGGCCACCAACTCCCAGGTCAGGACCCCCGCCCATATCATGGGCCCCGACCTTTCTAAAAAGCAGCACCCGCATGTACGGGCTCTTGCTGCACTCTTGGATTGCTACAACTGTCACGTAATGATAAAACAGTTGCAGAAATACTGGGATTTAATACTCCCAATCAATCCCTGGCTATCTACAGCCAACCTATGGGACCCAGAGACCTTCTGATTGCTCATTGATTGAATAACTTCGGCAATGGAGCACGAGAATAAAAGATTTCCTCCCAGACTTATCCCTACCTTAATTACCATTTGAGCTTGCCTTCAAGACAGCGAACCACCTACAGCAATATTTTCTGTGGATTCTGAGGAAAAGGAGGAGAGAGATAGCACCTCGTTAGTTCTGCAATATAATAATTTAGTTGAGGAAGAAGAATCAAATGAGCTGAAATGGCGCAAACAACAAAATGGCGCACTTCCGCCTTCTTCCTCAGAGACAGGGCATCCTAAAACTGGTAAACAACAAAATGGCGCACTTCCGCCTTCTTCCTCAGAGAAACCTGGTAAACAACAAAATGGCGATTTCCCGCCCACGCTGCCGGTGCTATCTTGTTCTACTGAACAAAGACCGGAAGCGTTATACCCAACACTTCCATCACTTGCCTCATATGCTCAAGCTGAAACCGAAAGCAGCTCAGACAATGAGGCAGACGATAAGCCAATAAATAAACAAAAGAAATCAAAGGACAAAACGTCTAATAAAAGGGAAACAAAAACCCCTCAGTTCCTCCTGCCTCAAAATCCATTTACCACTCCACAACAATCTCCAGACCCTATGCTTGCTATGTTCAGTCAGATTCCCCCTAAAACAGGTGCATTTGGCCAATCTGGATTTTCTTTTGGACAGGCCGACCCCCCTACTCAGATACTCTTCTAAGCACTTTGTCGAGCGAGAGACCATAATAATTGACACTGGAATTGCTATTTTATCCCCGAGCCTGATCAAATCCG
>JAQZBX010006194.1:0-53924 GCA_029593785.1 Cabassous unicinctus | reverse complement strand
ATATGAATGGGACAAATGAGGGAAATTAAGCTCAAAAATTGAATATCCTATGCCTCTGTATTTGGAGTTGTTAATTAAAAAATATCAAGAGATAGGCACAAACAAAATAGTTTGTGTTTTGGGTGAAGATCTCACAGGTGCCTCATATGTTATTCCAAAGGAAGTGATTGTGAGCAGAGAAATAAAGAGGGAAGGTCATGGTGGAATTATGTAGTTGGTGCATAATTGAGCCAAAGATGGCCCCTGAGTTGTTACTGTGTGTTGTCCAGTTTTTCTCAGCACCCTGGGTCAATTAAGCTCCCCCCAAAGCCCACCCTTATGTGAAACTCAAATCCTTACAAGTCCAATTGGTTTTAAAATAACCCAAATAAGTGTTTCTTATCCATTTAGGGCTGATATGTTTTGCATATCCTGCAAAACTGCTTCCAGTACCTGCTAGCCATAGAAAATGTAAAATCCTGTCATTATAAGTTCTGTGCCAGGAAATCTCTGACCAAGAACCACCATGCTGATTCTGAGACATCACTTTGAGGGCTAAACTTCCCTTCCCATTGCCTTCTTCCCCTTCTGATGTTCCCTTGAAACATCTGGATGGACAGTGTTAGGAAGAATTCCTCTCCCTGGAAGCCTGTTCAAGTGCCATCAAATAAATAAATAAATAAATAAAGTGCTATCTAATAGTCAAATATCTTAATTGGCTCTGAAGACCTCAAAGCTGAATGCACCAGAGCCATGAGTGCAGGATTATTAATAATCTTCAATACAGGGCTGTGCATCTGAGGTCCAATTCAAAAGGAAAATCAGAACTCATAAAAAGGGCCTGTCAAATTTTTATAACATTTTTCCCTAAACACACACATATATCATTAGAAAATTAAGGAATGGAAGCTATTTGGCAATGGAGAATTTGGCAGAAGACATTAACAATTCAGGGCAAAGGCATTAAAGTGAAACAAAGTTGATTTTTAATCCTTTTTCTCCTCCTTTTATATCATGTGTAACTTTGGAAGAATTGGCATTTGTACAGTAATTTAAATGACAATAGAAATATGTAGATTAATTTATAATGCACATTTTCTTGGAACCCAAAATTTTAACACTTGGCAGTGTATTCCACACACACAAACCAAATTACACATATTGAGGATGATTATTGCCAAAACACAGAAGTGGGAAATGTGTAACAATATGAGGTTAGAAATAAGTTCAATTCCCCAAATGGTATGTATACCATTATGTAGATACACAATGTTAAGAGAACAAAAACGGTCCCAAGAGAGCTGACCCAGCCAGCTTGGGGTAAGAAAGGGAGTAGCCATGACCCAGAATCTTCTGAGTTTGGGGCTGGCATCTTCTGGGGCCCTGGTATCTCAATTGTGGAATTCCAGGCCTGCTGTTTACAGTGAGGAAAATGCTGCTCCATCACCTCTGTTTTGGACCAGGAGACACAGAGAATATGGCATTCATAAACCACCAGCAAGTGCCTTTTAATGTTTCTCTTATTTTTTAGGCAGTTCTAAAGCTAAAAGGAAACTGGGTGGGTACATAATCTTAAGTACAAAATTTCTTGAGAAGGCAAGACCTGTTATAAACCTAAAAATTCAACAATCTTGGACCCAATTATCCAAAGTTAAACTGTATTGGTGATAGATTAGATTACAGAGTTAAAAGAAAAAGTATTAGTGGATCTGGGGAAGGAAAGTTATTTTGGGTGCATTCCTACTGCTAGTGTGGATCACAGAGGGAAACCTAGGTCTCCAAGCAAGCTAATGCTTAGGGATACATAAAGTTGTATTTGAGATGTGGCCAAGGGCTTGGCAGGGATAATTGTCCTATTCTTAATTTGTAAGTTCACTGTCTTAGTTTTGTCTTTTACTGTCAGTTTGCTATATTCAAATCTCCTCAGAATGTGTGTGCAAGTGTGTAACATCAAGAAGCTAAGGTCTCAGGCTCCAGAAGCAGACTGGGTTAAAGAGGAATTACATCACTTTCTTCATGTTTGACCCTCAACAATTATCTATACTTCAATTTTTCATCTCTTTAATGGAAGCCAAATTAGCTCTCATTTCACAAGTTAGTTTTTATGAGTACATTTGATAATAGATGTTAATGCTTAGATAATAATGCTTATTTTCACTATTATTGAAATTATCTTGGATGGAAACATAGCCTTAATGAGCACAATGTAAAATGGATCCATTTTGGAGCATTCATTCTGTATGTGGATTTATTTCCTTCTCATTTCATGTCCATTGCATTGAATACATACTAATTTATCTTTATCAAACATTCCACTGACAAAAGCATCAGTAGATAAAAATAGACTTCCATGATCATGTATTTATCTTTACTCTAATAAAATCTGATTAATCCTAACATTTAGCAATGTTGGTATCCTACTGTGTGTTGGGTGCAGTGATGGCAGCCACAAACCCAATGATGCAGAATTGGCTGTAGCATTCCCAGACTTTCATTCTAGGAAGAGAGCAAAGACAGTTAAGAGACCATCAGGATGGAGCCACCTCCATGATTCCTGTGATAGTTGAACTGATGTGCAGAAAGAAATGCTCTGAATGTGATGGCTACCATTAGAGACAAATTTTATTTTTGTTTTGCTTTGTGGTTTGTTTTTCTTGAGCTAAGGGGAAAAGCACAATAATAGAAAAATAAAGGACAAATAATGAAGCCAAAAAAAAGAGAGAAAATGTCAAAATAGTATGTAAAACAAAATTTAAAAACACTGGTTAGATGAAAAGTTTATGGGAGAAACATGGCAACCTCACAGCTGGGTGAAGGACTGGGATAAAAGATAAAAAGGATATAAAATTTCTGTCTGAGTGGTTAGAAGGGTGGGGTAGATGCAGAATTCTTTGAACTCAAAGTGACAACTGAATCCCAAGGGAGAGGTGAGGGGAAGTTGGCCTTCTGCTGTAAATTCACCAGAAAGAAGTCTTTATTGAAAACCAGTAATAGGTTGGTCTGCAGATGATCAGCACCAATCATCAGCAAGGTACAGAGAAAAGACAGATGATTAACCATGCAGGCCCAAACCAAAGAAGCATCATCAGCCTCACTACTTGAATGTACTTGTTGGAAGCATTTTCCTATCAATTATCTAATCCTCTTATATTCTTAAAGAGTTGTGGTGAGTGATAACCTCAGCATATTTATACTAGATATATGCTGAATTTTGCTTTGGGAGCTCCAAGTGATTTTGTGTATTTGTGCCTGTGTGTGTACTTATCTCATGCACATTCATATTTTCAATCAATTTTATTGGTACATATTAATAGACAATACAATCTATCCAAAGTATACCGTCACTTCTTTTGTGCTTGTTTCTTCTTCCTCAACATTATCGTCTGTGAGATTTGTCCCTGTTGTTGCAAGCAGTAGTAGTTCACTGTTTTTCATTGCTGTACAGCATTTGAAAACTCTAGTATGAATATACTAAAATTCATCCATCCATTCTAATGCCAATGGGCATTTGGATTGTTTCCAGTTTTGAGCTATTATGATAGTGCTGCTGTAAACATTACTGTACATGCTTTTTGGTATGCACGTGTGTGATGTGTACTTTCCTCTTGGGTATTTACCTAGCAGTAGAGTTGCTGGGCCCTACTGTTTGCATGGATTCAGTTTTAATAGAAACTGCCAAGTGGTTTTTCAAAGTGGTTGTGCCAATTTTACATCCTCCCCCACCTCCCTGCTGAGTATCAGAGTTACTGCGTTCCATATCCTTGGCCAATACTTGGTGCTATCTGCCTTTTTATTTTAGCCATTCTAGCAGGGATGGACTCTCCCTTTTTCAAGTTAGATTTACTGTGCTAAGCTCTTTATATGTGTCTTCTCACTTTACCTACACATCAAACCCAGAAGGAAAGTATTGCCACTAACCCTGCTTTAAAAATGAGAAAACTGAACTTGAAGAAGTTAAGGAACTTCCTCAAGGCCCTGTTGTGAGGGCTAGCTCAGGGCCACCAGGCTTCACTGGCCCCAGTTGCTGTTGTCTGGGGCCCAGACTGGCAGGGGTAGGAGTCCCAGAAGACAAATCACTGGAAGATATTGAGGCATAAGCAGCAACCGGGATCCTATGAAAGATGCAGTGGTGGACCTATGGCAAAATGGGTGGGCCAGGAGAAGATGCAAACACTGGATTGAACTAGATCTTTGGACAAATAGCTCCTGTCTCTGACAGTCTTTGTGAGGATTTAATGTGCTTGAATTAGGTAAAGCAATTGGCACCTTGCAAAGAGTTGGTGTTCAGTGAATGTTTGTTGATGGAATTAGTAAAGGTTATAGGATCAGGAAACCCGCACATAGTTATGATCCTTTCTGGAGCCAGGGAGATGGACAAAATGGCCTCTCTAGGCCCCTTTCATTCTGCATCTCTGGGTGGGCCAGGGGAGGGCTGCAGTACAGGACCAGCTCCACTAGCCCAGGCAGAGTGGAACTCCACTTCCCCATCAGAGAGGTTGTGAGAGCAACTTCTTTCCACACAGGAGGAAATAACAGCACAAGGCATCTGCTCCTACTCCCTGTCTTCCCTCCCCATCTCCACCCTGAGCCCTGGACCCAGCACAGGGACTGGAGTGTAGGAGCAGCAACTCCTCAATGAAGGCCCAGGCAGGGGTGGATATAGAGCATGTTTGCATTCAAAGATGATTCCAAAACAGCCAACTAATTTATGTTAGAGGTCTGGATAGAGGATTCCTGAGGGGGGCAGTGATTAAAAGTGTTTAAAAGGGGGGCTTGGAGGATACTGGGGTACTGTTTTTTTATGTGAGTGTTCTGTATCTTTATGTGGGTGCTGATTACACAGGTGTGTTTTTTCATTTTGTAAAACTCCATTAAACTGTACAGTTCTTATTCATGCCCTCTTGTATAAATGTTATAGTTCAATAAAAAGTTTACATTAATATAAAAAAGAACTTAATTGAGCCACATGTATCGTATAGATAAATCTTAAAACATTTTAGGTAAAGAGAAAGTTCTTAAAAGGTGTTTTTTGTGTTTTTTTTTTGTTAGAAGATTTTTTTGTACTATGATTTGTAGGCATTTAAAAAGTGCCTAACACTATGTATTGTTTAAGCATTCATCCTATGCAGTACAAATAAAAGGCATGAAGGGGAATGATAAACAGCAAAGTCAAAACAGAGTTTACCTCTGAGAGGGAGAGAGGGGAATGAAATATGCAGGTGGGCTTCAATCATTTTAACAGTTTTATTTCTTAAGCCAGGTGGCTCTGAATTTCTCTGATTACCTGACATATTTCATAATTACAAACAATACCTCAGCATTAAAAAAGAAAATCAAAGCACAGAGTGGGAAATTGTGTCTTTTTTATCTTTGTCTTTTCAGCACCAACCCAGGACCTGGCACTCAACAAATGTTTGGTGAATGTAAGATCATTGGGCTAGTATCACGTTGGAGCCAGAGTTCAACACCAGGACTTCTCATGCCAAATCCAAGTTCAGGGAGCTCCCAGCAGCCACAGGGCTCCCTACTTCCTCACAGCTGAGAGTAGGGGGTAGGGCAGCAAATTTTTTTGGGGGGGGGCCCAGCCCTGACTCATCACCCTCTGTATCTGAACTGAATTACAGAATTACTGAATTACAGGGCAATGAGAAGGAACAAAATGACTTCATTCATCAGAACTCTGCAAATTTAGAATCTGGTGGCTCATGTTTCTATGAATCAAACTACCAGAATCATTTGATAGCTTACCCTTTATCCATAACATCTTGCTTTAAGTTTTATCCATAGGATACCTATAGATCAATAAATCTGTCCTTTTTATATTAATGCACATGTCCTCTCCATGGGACGAAAGAGGGCCTCTCTATACCAAAACCTGTCAAAACAGGATGGTGGCACATATTTGACTGGCATAAGAGAATAAGCAGCCTTCAGAACATTGATTCTTTGCATGCAAAGAGAAAAAAAACAAAAATAAGAAAACAAAAAAAAAAGTATACAATCAGTGGTGTTTGGTATAATAACATAGTTGTACATTCATCACTTCAATCATTATTAGACCATTTTCATTATTCCAATAATAATAGCTATAAACAACAAAAAAGAGACAAACAAAAGCCCTCTGCCCCTTAATAATCATTCCTCAATCTCTCTATGCTTCCCCTGCCCTACAAAGCTATTTCATTTCTGTCTTTTTAATTTATTTTGTACATTCATATTTTGATTGAACATATCTTGCTATATGTTGGACACCTTTCCATATGGTTTTCTTTTTCTTTTACATTTTTTCTGTAAACATTTCCAATATAAACATAGAGGACCCACTCAGATTTTCAAGGAGACACATAATCTGAAGTGTCCATTAAAATTTGGTTAACATTAGATATTGTAAATAGTCAATAAATATTCATATTCTGATAGGAATCATTATTGTTTCCTATAAGTAGACTAATTTGAAAAAGGGTCATTTCCTCTAAAGGAATATAGAGTATTCTCATTAATGATAACTCTACTTCTAGGAACTTATGCTGTAGTAGAATCCTTTAATTTTGGAAAGAATGATGCATCCATAAATTGGATTACCATGCTGCTTTAAAAAGAATGGAGTATGTTTTAATAAAGTAAGAGGAAAATAGGTCCCAAAAAGTGGATGCTTGGTTTGTAGAGAGAGTAGACACAGGTGGCGATAACATACAGAGGGGTGGTGTTTCCCAGTGGGGTCACATGAAACAGGCAAACACTTGCTGAGTAGTCCCTCTTCCCAACATTCCTCTCACTCTAAAGAGTGAAAACCATGGCACTAATTCCATTCAACTCCCCTAGATGGTGAGTGGGATGGTGACCACTTACTCAAAATGAAGGTTTTGAAGATAGAAAATTAAACCAGAGGCAGCAGTAATTTATTTCTTTCTCATGAGAAAGTGCACACACCCAGGCTAATGGAAGTCGGGCAAGTGTGCGTGGTTAGTGCGGGAACAAAGATTATATAGGTACCCTAATGCAATACCCTATTTTCCTCCCTCCCTTACCTCACCCATTTCCCCATTGGCTGGGGACTATGGGCTTACAATCTTAAGCATGAAAACTAACCCAATCATGAAGCAACACAAAGCTTTATTGTCTTTTCAGGGAAAGTGTGAGGGCAAGTCCCCAGCATCCAGGATCATTCCCTTTTACTAACTTGGATTTTGAGGAAATGAGTTATGTGTAGGAATGTGAAACTTAACTTGTTATGACTGAAACTCTAATAAGAATGTGGGAGGGTTGGATAAGCATGAACAGGACATTCAGTTTGAGAAGAGACCCCATCTTTTGTTTCATTTCTCCCAATGGGAACTGCTGACAAAGGCAGGAGATGATTTATTAGGGAATCATAATTTACACAATCCAAAATTAAACTGATATTCTTAAGTAAAAACTCTGCTGGTCTCTAGCATCTGAATTTTCTATTCAATCTTGGAAGAGATTGTATGTCATGAAATTAAATAAAGAGTTCAGGTGATGAAGGGATCATTTACTCCAACACAGTTAGGAAGAAAAGGTGACAACATACCTGCAAACATAATCAGGGGCTCTATGTTAACAATGCCTTGGCTACTGTTGCCTGGCTTAGTCATGTTTCCGTTTGAGTGACCACCCCAGTTAGCCCTGCCCTTTGCATAACCACAACTGGCAGGGCCTGTACCTCCACACAGTTTGGATAAGAGCCACCCCTATCTTCTCTGAATGGCTGCTGATACTTTTTCTCCAAATGGCCCTTACCTCTTCTCCATAAGTTCCCTTGTCCTTTCACACTGCATAATTTAATAGCAAATACTGCATCTCCAAATGGCTTGGATGATAAGAAGCTGCCCTTGCCATTTCTACGTTTCATTCTGTATAGTTTGAAACTTCTAATTCCAAGTATCCATAGGAAAGCCCTAAAGCCTTACCTCTCCCCTCTGGGTCATAAAAAAGACAAGAGTCTGAGACCAACATGTGCTTCCCCCTTCTCTGCTGCCTCTTCCATGGACCCTCACAGAAGCCCAAATTTGGTAAGGCCTCATTCTCCTTACTCTTTTCCAAAACCATACCCAACTCAGATTGCATTAATGCCACTCCAGAAGAGTATATTATGTGCTCCTCTCATCATATGATGTCTGTGTTTTTGAAGGGGAGGGAGAACAAAAAATATCTAGTATTTATACATTCAAACATATAAATTCTGAATTTACATTCAGATTTGCATTTGGAGAACAGGGACAGAAGCTTATGGCAATGTCAACATGTGGAAAATGTAAGAATAAGAAAAAAATATCATTTATTTTGATTGGATGGTTGAGCCAGGAGCTGTGCCAAACACTTCATATTCTTAATAAGAAACTGAGGCTCAGAGAATTGCCTAAGTGATTGCATAGGAAGTAAAAATGGGAGAAATGAATAAAATACCCAAAAATGTTTAAGGTTTACATTCTTGCTTTGTGTCACTACAGTGTCTTCTGACAGTAGACATTTGCCAAATTCCTTACATCTCCATTCCCTCATTTTTTCCTGACCATTGGTGTTTCATTATAAAAATACTATAAAATGATTATAGGGGCTTTCCTTGACTTTAAAATTGGCAATTGAAGGCATAACATTGACTAATAGATTCATCATAACCCTAAGTTAAGGACTGAATTTTCTAATTGGTTCATAAATTTCTATTTTGCTTTTTTGTTTATAATACCACATTAAGCACTTACAAGCCTGCCATGCAAAAGAAAAAATTAGGACCTTGACAAAAGCTAAGATTCAGCTATTACAATTTCAGAGACATAGAGAGTTTAGTTCCTGTTGTTCAATTTCTCTTATTTCAGCCCCCTTTACATCCTAAGTATTTTTCTTCTCTCCACTTCATACTATTCTCACAGAATCCTTCTAAGGTATATTCCCAAATATTTCTGTCCCTGAATCATTTCCTCTCTGATATCCTTTTATACCTTATAGTTTCCTTGCAATTTCTTGCTCAAAGGATTGTAGTTTAGCTGTTTTCTGATTTCTTGTTTGTGGATCACCCATTTCTTATTTGTAGATCACCCATTTTCACTATGCCTGCAATGCTTCCATTGCTTTCCACAGCCCAATTCCAACGGAACCTCAGTCTGTTCAGCCTTATATCCTACATGGGAGATGAAAGCTCAGTCCCCTGGGTTACTAGAATCCTAGCCAAACTGTTCCTGACCCCTCTCCTGCAATGGTGGAAAGGTAACCCTGACTCTTTAAAGGCTTAACTACTGCATAGCCTTGTCATTAGAGAAAACTAAGGAAGAGAGGGAAAGAAAACCAGACTTTGAGACTTCTGCACAGGAATATGTCTAATAAGATGGGAAGCCCACTCCACATGCAAACTGACAAAACTACTTCAACTCCTCTTTCACCCATCTACTGCCATTCTCTGATAGGGATAATGACATTTAGTCAGTCTAATAAAAAGTGGTAGGTAAACATCTATGCCCCACATTCCAATCCCAAAGCAACTGCACATTGAAATTAAGACCATTCATTGAGTGAGAGAAAAAAATATCCTGATAGACTAAATTAATCTAGTTTCTGGTTTTTGGTTTCAAATATATAGGTGACAAAATGCTTGAAATTCCAAAGTGTGGTGGCTACAGCATGCTTTTTCCATGTTTCTTGGCTCAGGTGGAGCTGAAACTATGAGGCTGTGTACATTTTACCCTGGGACAGCTGCAGGAAATACTAAGTTTCAGATGCTGCAGGCCCTGAGATGGGCAGAGGCTGGCAGTGCATAACCTCACCAGACCAAGTGACAGTACCCATGAGCCTTCAGTTTTGCTGGATCTTGAAGGACAATTCAGGCAGATTATGCACTGGGCAGGCTGCAGCAGAGAAGAAATCTGTAGCTGCCTGGACTTGTCTGACCAAGATCCTATGCCCTGGAACCACATGGCTGTCAACTCAGAGGGAACAGAGGACTAGAGTACTTCTCTTCCCCTATTAACTGGGGTTCTGCCCCACCCCCTTGCTAATGTAACCTTCAGACCATTCATGGAACATTTGGTGGTGTCTGCCCCTGCCAGGCCTGCTCACCTGGAGGGCTGCACTCAGTTTTAAGGCACACTGAAACTGACCCAGCTGTTCCTTCTTCCTCCAGTAAATTCCACACTTTGTCAAAGGCCCCTCAAGTTCTGCCTTCAGCTTTGACCTGGATCCCTGCTCCCCTTCCAGCTCCAGGCCCACCCATATACCCCTTGCAATCCTGATTCCACAACCCCAAATCAATTTCCATGCGCAAATAAGAATTTCGTTATTCTCATAAGGAAAAAAGCTGTAATCATTGTACACTAGAGAGGAACCATGACAAGCTTAGTAGATTACAAAAAAGTTCCTTAGCATATTAGTGATTGCATGAAGTCCTTTGCTAATTTGAAAATGTTTAAGTAATTAAGGAGAATAAGAAACAAAATAAACACTCTCCACTGTGCAGAGCTCAAGGCGCCTGGGTGTGCAGTGCACAGTCCAAGTGGAACAGTCCACAGGGGCACTATGACCCTCACAGCAGTGTCTCAGGCTCCATTCCAGGTGTTGGCTGAAGGAAGGAATGCTGTGGGTGTTCCTTTCCTTTCCAGATTTCTCCCTGATTTAAGCCTTGGTTTTCAGCAGCTTTTGTGAGCGCACTGGGTTCCAGGGGGTGTTCTAGATGTGCACTTGCCCATCTCCTCCTGTATCGACCTCTCTGTTTGCTTCAGGCCCCATTGGGCAGCACTCTCTGTAGTGTCCACCTCTTCCAGAGGTGACCATAGCTACTTTGCAGTGTCAGGCATTGCCTCCTGGACAGGCAGATCTCGACAGTGTTTTTGACCCCTCTGTACTTCAGGAACGTGCCCATATGTGGAGAAATCCTGGGGCTGCCCACTGCTTGCATGGTAGATCACATTAGAGAAAGACTCAGGAACTTTGCTGTGGTGATGGCAGAGTGCTTTGAAGTTATCCGCTGCCCAAGCCCAGGCCAGTTCTCAGTGCAGACACGGTGGCATATGGAGCTCTGGACTTGCCCATCCCAAAGGCACCTCTTCCAAGGTGGACGGTGAGAGATCCATAGCTTCAGCCTCCCAAACCGGCCAAGCAATGTAGCTGGTCTGGGAAAGTGGCAAATGATTCAGTCGGGTACTAACTCTGGGTTTTTATAGTGTCCTGTCTAGTCTATGTAGACGTAGGTGGAAGCCAAAGTCCGGAGAATACATGGGGATTGACACTCATTTGCCTTGCAAATTGCTTCAGAGCGTGATAGGACTAAGATGAAAATTGTATCATTCTGGATGGCTCTATTTAAAGTCAGGATTGTGATGATTGAATCAGGCAGTGTCTTGGGGTAAGGAAGGAGGTCCATGATGGAATGGAGATGGGGTCCAGTTATTAGGAGTTTCCAGGCACTATAGACAGTCTCTTCATGTGTTAGCCACTGGGTATTAATGATTTTGTGTCTAATTCTCAAAAAAGCTTTCAGCTGGAGCTAACATCTGAAATATCAGACTGGGAACTACATGTAACAAGATTGCTTTTCCACATAATTCAACTATGATATCAGAATTTTTACTAAAGACCTACTAATGAAAAATAAACAAAAATGTAGGCTTGAGAAGTGATCTGGGACTCTTGAATGCAGAATTTTGTAATGAGAAATATGTAAGGATTTGAAAGTACCTTTCAATAAACTAGTACTTGCAATTATTTATAAAATAAAAACTGTGACTTAAAACTCTTATGTTGATCACTTCCAACATTTATGTTTCTTTAAATGTAATTATTAGGAGTAGTTTTAAACAGAAAAATTACTTTGGTTATTAACTGGAAAATGCACAAAGGAAGATGATGTGTCATAATTGTTATATAGTGTTAACCAGTATATAAATAGCAACAACAAATGGAACATAAACAGCTAACTAGGGAGTAATTTCTGGTGGTGCATACATTTTTCCATTTAAAACGTCATTATCCATCTCTAACTTAGAAGAAAAATAAGATTGCCCTGGTGTATTGGGGGACCTAGGGATGAAAAATCCCAAGCTTGAATCAGGCAGTGGGACATTCCCTACATTAAGAATGTGTTGCCACCTTCTGTCTCCAGGAGGGCAGCGAAGAAGGAGGCAGCCGCGGGGAGGGGAGCCTGCTGATAGGGCTGGTGGCGCTCGGTGCCCCTCACAGGTTGTCCCTGCGGGCCATGGCTCCTGGAAACACTTGAGTCTCCGCGCTCCACTTCCCTACATGTGGCTGTGCCTGATCCCAATATCACAGCTCAACACCTTTTATAGCATCGTCTACTCAAGACACCCGCCCACTGCTCGCTGACCTGCAGCCAGTACAAGCTCAAGAGGGATTCATGCTGCACGACTGCCTGGTCTCTGACCCAGATGCCGCCGGTGCCCGGCCCTGGACTGTGGGTGCACTGCCATTGCCTGTGACTGTGCCAGCTGCCCAAGGCTGATCTGTGGGGGAAAGGCTGCCAGGCTGAGCTCTGCTGCCACCACAAGCAGACATGCCACCTGAAATGGATCTGCAGTGTGACCCATCAGCAGAGGGCACAGAGTTTGAGATACAGAGTAAGAAACTTCAGCTCTGTTAAGAGCAAGAATCTGGACCAGATGACATCAGGCCCTGCACAGGATGCAATGCTGACATCATCAAGATGAATGGCAGGAGCTATAATCACACGATCTGTGCAGGATGAGACTGTGGATTTTGTTGCTTTGTCTGAAAAACATCTCAGACTTACACTATCTCAGCCCCTCCAGCTGTACATTCTGGGGCAAGAAACCATGTAGCCAGAAGAAATTCCAGGCACATTGATTGGTGCTCTGGTGGGGATTTCCCTCATGGCTGGCATTGCCAATCCTGCCATGGTCACTGTCATTCATGCTTGTGTTTGCAGGAATATCCTCAGCAAGTGGGAGGGAAGAAAACCTCCAGGCACAAGAGGACTTGGCTATGGCAGAAGGAGTGACTTTGTGAAGTGTGGCATCCCCAGTTATTGTTACATATACCCATATATTGCCATTAGTGTTGGTCTTGGCACCCCCATTATGCTGTCATATGTCTATGGAGTCATGCACAGTTCTTTCTGTCATGAAGAAGGCTGTGGAGTTGATGAAGGTGGTGGTCCAATCACAGTGACAGATGCCTGGTGTGTGTGTAAGAATCCCAGCATGGGAGAAAGAGCCTGAAGGTCTGACTAGTGCAGTGAACACCAGAGGAAGCCCTACAGGTGAATTCAGTGTCCTGCAGGCCCTTACAGGGAAATAGCCAGCTTTGTCATTTTCCCAGTAGACATGCTGAGAGGGGGCATTCTGTCCAGGGGCAAGGGAAAATTCATCAGGGTAGAAGTCCAAGCCAATATCCAAAGGGAAGTTTTCCTAAAGACACAGCCAGTCTTTCTGGAATTAGTGACAATGCAAGAGCACACGTGATAGCCAGCTTCAAAATCAGTTCCTACAACCCACAGGACACAGTATGCAACACCAGGGAAATCCAAGTGGACATTGAAGACAAACCAAGACACTATCAGCTAGGGAGTGGAAGCAGCAGGGAGGACTCCCACTATGTTTATGCTCAGATGGCAGGGATGAAAGGAAGGTAGTGGTGGTGGTGGTGGTGGTGGCAGTGAGGAGGATCCCCCCTGTAAACACCTCTGGGCAGAAAAACTGTCTGGCCAGCAAACCCTGGGACATCAGCCTGGCCCAGCCTGAGAGAATCTGCAGTGACTTGCAGAGCTCTGATACACAGGTGAGGGGTGAATGCTACATATTTTATTGTAAAAAGTCTCTGGTCAGTTTTTCCTCAGGGAAATTCTGAGAAAATTGCAATTTCTTACCAGCCAAAACATGGAAAATTTTCCTTAGTTCCACTCCTCGTTACCCACATTTTGATTTTAATTTATTGGTTAACCTCATGGTGGTGATCCATGAGGTGTATGAGAGTATACACATGTATGTGTGTATATTGTGTGTATGCTAACATATTACTGAAGGACACATTTTAATAAAGATTTCTGTCATAAATCAACTTGTCTCATTTGGACAGTCCTACAGAGCCAAGTGTTTCATAAAAGCAGTATGCTATCTCTTTGAAAGCCTCTATAGCTGAGCTTTTCAAATTCTGGGGAAGAAAGATTGTATTCAAATCAGACTACCATGGAGCCATCTATGAAGTAAAGACTCCTTCCAGCATGACAGGAATCAAAACCAGGCTTGGCTTTCAAGCACATAGTCAGACTGAAGTATTATTATCTGAGTCAGCTGGATAGAGAAGCTAGACATTAAAATGAAACTTGCTTGCCCTCAAGAGCAGCTATGTGGTTTTCCTTTGAAAACTTTAAATTTTTCTGCATTGCAGTCACTTTTACTCATGTGTTTCAGAGGAAGGGAGGAGGTGGTGGCTTAGGGGTAAGTCCGAAATACCAATGAATTTTACAGTGTTATCAATTGGGGAATAGAAGGATTTTTATTGGAGAGAGAAATGTACTAATTCTGCATAATCATCAGACAAAAACCTAGATGTTTGCTGTGTTCTAAGGTACAAGCTCCTGGTTTCAAAAAGCTTTCTCAGTTTTCTCAGTTCAAAGAGTTTTCTCAGTCTCTTAGCATTCTCAGAAAGTTTCTCAGTCTAATTTAAGTAAGAGACAAAGGAATCTGATTGAAATTTAGAATGAAAGGAGAAAGGACACATGTCACCAAAGTCTCTGAAAATATTTAATTTTTTCTGATCTTATAAATTTGTCAAGGCTGAGCCAAGTTAATATTAATTAGATTTCTTCCTCTGCCTAGAATGACGTCTTTAGAAATAGAAGGACATACATATCATAGCAGGAAAATTAAACAAAAGATTCATGAGATCTGATGTAAGATTGCAAATCAGTGACTGTGTTAGTCCATTACCCTCTCATGCCCCTAATTTCCCCAATTTTCAGACTATATTTAAGGTGTTTCAATTGCCCATCTTCTTTATTACATTAGCCCTTGGCCCAGAGGAAAAAATGAAAACATCTTTTCCTTGAGAACAAGAATTCTTTCTGTTTCCTTGCACAGATGCAACTGCTCATCATCATGTGTCACTGTATCTACAGTGAGGATGATGTGTCTGGACAACAACCAGCTTGGAAGATACCTCTCTGTTGAGTATTGCAGCCAGAGTTAGTGCTGACTGTACCTGGGAGAGGAACTAATGTTAGTGGACTTTGGGTCTCTGGAAGAAAAAGCCCTAGAGGTTTTCCTGTATGTAAAAAGGAACCTGTTTATAAAGAGGTTGATAGCCTAGAGATCTCTGAAATGTAAAGTTATTCAATCTCGCAGTTTTATTGAAGGGAGAAATTAACTTGGATTAAAAAAAAAAATCTACAAGAGTTTGCAGCCAAACCTGTACTCCTATCTAGGCTCCACTTGTTGTAAGTTGTGGCAACTTACTCTCTGAATCTGTTTTCACTTAGCCAAAATGGGAATACAAATCCTAAATTATGGGATTATCAAGATTAATGAGATGATATACTGAAGATATATTTGGTAAAGGTACATGTTTTCTCTTCCTGAAGGAATAAGAAAAAAAATTTTAAGGAAGATTCTGGATGCCATTTAAGAGAGGAAGCTTAGATCTCAAGAGCAGAGGCTCTGGAAAATTAAGCTTAGTGTAATACTTTGCAACAAGCCTGTTCTATTGCTCAGGTGTTAGAGATGAAAAGGTCAATTGGCACCACCTGGAGGACAAAATGAATAGCGCACTGGAAAAGCTGATTTTGGCTTAGAAAAGGGGAAAGTGAAATTTCCTTTGCACACAGCATTTGATGACTCTGGAAATTCCTACTGTGTTAAAGATATGTGATGCAGCAATGAGGAAAACACAAAATTCTTGTCCCCACCAAATTTAAACTCTAGTGGGGAAGGACAATCAGATATATAATCTGGATGGGGATAAGTGCACTCAAGAAAAGCAAGGAAAGGGAAAAGAGATGGTGCTACTTTAGATGGGTGGTATAAGCCTCTTTGATGAAGGTATATTTATTAGAGACCTGAAAGAAGTGAAGAAGTTAACCATGCAGATATGTAGGGAAAAATCATACCAGATAAGAAGAGACAATAAAGCAAAAGGGCACTCAAGCAGAGCATCCTTGGCCTGTTTTAAAACAAAATTAACCTAGAAGCCTGTATGGAAAAAGTAGAGCAAGGAAGAGAATGGTAGATTAGGTTGAAGAGGTGGCTAGGGGCAAGACTGTGTAGATAAAACAACTCTGAAGACAAAGAAATTCTAGGTTCCTCTGAGGCCAGGTAAAGAGGTAATCTTGGAAGCCACAGAGATGGGAGAAACCAGTAAATTTTCAAAGGGCCTGAGACTGAGGGGGGAGGAGGGCATGTCTGGTCACCAATCCTAGTGGAATGGGCCAATGGAAAAATATTATGCATATCATAAATGGAGATTCATCTTTTGAAAAAATGTATTGCCAAGTTGATTTTGCCACAAAATAGAGAGCGATCTAGGTGATGAGGAGGTGGACAGTCATCATACATTTTCACCATGCCCTAGAAAAACCAGAAAGTGCAAACACTCATTCCTGCATTCATGTGGCACTGACCTTTGGTGATCCATTTCTAAGTTTCTCCACAAATTCCCACTCTATCTGGATTAAATAGTACTAAGGTAGAAATTCCTGCTGGGATTAACAAGTTGGACCCAGGATGGTAATCACAGCCTCTATGCTTTTATCAGTTTTATATATGGGGTGTCAATTTATTTAAAGGCAATGAACATTTAAAATCAGTGATCTCATCCATTTCCTTCCTTGTTAGGTGAAGACAGATGCATAGAAAGTTACAATAATTTTCCATAGGCCAAGGTGCTAAACATGCAGCTGAACCAGGTTTAAAGCTCAGTCTTTTTGCCTTGATGTACTCATTTTAGAAAATTATATATGTATATATATCTGCAAATTGAGTGATGTACCCCAGAAATAAAAGCCTGCTTTTAATCTTAATTCCATTGTAAACAGGACCTTTCAAAGATGATATTTTTAATTAAGATGTGGCCAACTTAATCAGGTTGTATTTTAATCCTATTACTAGAGAACTTATAAAAGAGAATGCTGTGGGGTGGAGCCCAAACCAGGAAGTCAGTGGAACACAGAGAAGAAAGGATAGGACTTCACCATGTGTCACGAAAGTCAAGGAATGCAAAGATTTTCACTGAGCCAGAATGCCACCAACCTGGAAGGAAGCAAGCCTTCTAGTCTCTGAAACCATGAGATTATGAAGCAGACTGGAGATGGAAGAAGGAACCAAGAGTCAAAGAATGCTATGAGCTGCCAGACGCTGAAAAGGCAAGGAATGCAGCTCTAGAGACTGAAAAGGCAAGGAACATATTCTCTCTTAGAGCCTCCAGAGTGGGGCTGCCCAGGGGACACATCTGGTTCAGACAAGGGAAACCGACTTTGGATTTCTGACCTGGAGAACTCTAACAGAATAAATTTGTGTGGTTGTAACCCACCACATTTGTAGCAAGTTGTTAGAGGCTGCAGGAAACTAATGCAGGATTGTGTAGGAAACACAATCTCTATAAACTGTGCTTCAATGGAAAGTAATCTGAGTTGTTGGAAATCCATATGAGTACTTGTCAGAGTAATCAGAGAAATCAAATTAAATACATTGCTGGCTTTATATTAATTGGCTTCTGATTATTGTAAGTAGTGGCAGCAATAGAAAGAATAAATGAGGTAGTCCCTATTATAACTTGATTCTATAAAAAGGTAAATAGTATCTGCACAGTTGCCTAGAATGACACTTCCACAAAACTGATGAACACAATATATTGTCTACCAAAAATTTCCCTAAAATAAATTTGTCAAAATTCTATTTCCACAATAAAATAAACATCCTCATTAACCAACAGCACTGATTTACGAAAATCTTAATTTTGTCAAGTATAAGAACATTTTATATTTCCTATGTGAAAGGAATTGTTTTTTGAATTTTTTATTGAAGTAAAATTCACAAAACATTTAATTATCCATTTTACAGTATAGAGAATTCAGTGGCATTTAGTATATTCGCAATGTTGTACCACCATTATTTCTGTCTAATTCCAAAATATTTTCTTTATCCCAAAGTTAACCCTATACGATTAAGGTTTCAGTCCCAATCCCTTCCCCCAGACCCTGACAACCACTAAGAGCTTCATTTTATTTGTGGAATTACTTCTTTGGCTCATTTAATATAAATGGAAACTTACAATATGTGACCTTTTGTGTCAGGCTTCTTTCACTTAGTATAACACTTTCAAGTACATCCAAACTGTATCATGTATCCGTTCTTCATGGCTTTATAATATCCCATTATATGAATATGCCACCTTTGGTTTATCCACTTTATCTATTGGCAGACAGCAGGGTTGTTCCCACCTTTGGGCTGCTTTGAATACTGCTGACATGAACCTTCATGTACATGAATTTGTTAAGAAACTGTTTTCAATTCATTGAGTTATTTACCTAGGAGTGGAATTTCTGGGTCACATGCTAATTCTAAATTTAACTTTTGAGGAGTCATTTAACTGTTTACCACAGTGGCTACATTGTTCTACATTTCCACCTGCAACATATGAGGACTCCTGTTAGATTTAGTTTTATGTGACTGGCTTCTTTCACTTACAATGTTTTCAATGTCCATCCATGTTGAAGCATCTATCAGAACTTTACTCCTTTTCATGGGCTGATAAATATTAGTGTATGGCTATACCACATTTTGTTTATCCATTCATCAGTTGGTGGACATTTGGTTTGTTATCACATTTGGCTACTGTGAATAATACTGCTACACAGATTTGTATGAAAATTTTTGCATAGACATGTGTTTTCTTTACTCTGAGCATATACCTACAAGTGGATTTGCAAGATCACTGGATAACCCTATTTTTTTGTCATTAGAGAAAATTTTTGACTGTTTTACAAAGCAGCTGCAACTATTTACATTCCACCCAGCAATGTAAGAGGGTTCTGATTTCAACATGGCCATGTCAACACTTGTAATTATATGACTTTTCATTCCAGCCATCCTAATGGTTAAGTGGAATCTCACTGTGGATTTATTTGCGTTTTCCTGATGACTCTTGAGGTTGAACATCTTTTCATTTGCTTATTGGTCATTTGTATATCTTCCTTGGAAATCATTAATTAAGGTCTTTTGCTTATTTTTTAATTGAGTTCTTTTTCTTTGCTTATTAGTGATATGTAAGTGTTCTTTATATGCTGAAGATTCAAGTCTCTTATCAGATATATGATATTGCTGTTATGATGGTTGCTGCTACAGTTTCTTGATATATCCTTTGAAGCACAAAGGTTTTACTTTTGATGAAATCCACTTTATTTTTTCATTTGTGGCTAGTATCACATCTAAGAATCTTATACCAAATATAAGATTGTGAAGATAAACCCCTATGTTTTCCTCTTAATAATATCATAATTTAAGCTCTTTCACTTAAGTCTTTGATCCAGTGTATGTTAATTTTTCTATATGGTGAAGCACAAGGGCCCAGGTTTATTCATTTCTATGTAGATATCTTGTCACTCAGCACCATCTATTTAAAAACTCTTTCCATTGAATGGTATTGGTAACCATGATTTGTAAAAATCATGTTCCCATAGATGTACAGTTTTGTTTCTGTACTTTCAATTCTATTCCATTCATCTATAAGTCTATTCTTGTGCTGAACCACAGTAATTTGAATGATTGCTTTGTTCTAAGTTTTGAAATCAAGAAGTATGAGTCCATCTCTTCTGTTCTTTTTCAAGATTGTTGGGTCTCTTGCAATTCCATATGATTTCTAAAGTGAGCTTGAAAATTTCTACAAAGAAATCACCTAGGGTTTTTATAAGGATTGCATTGAATCTATAGATCAATTTGGAAGTATTGCTGTTTTAACAACATTAATCCTTCTGATCCATGAATGTGGAGTGGGGTTCCATTTAATAAATTATTTTTTAGCGACTTTCAACAATGTTTTATAGTTTGTAGTGAATAAATTTTTCACATATTTTGTTAAATTGATTCCTAATTATTTTTTTATTTTTGATGTTATTGTAAAGTGGCAAGAGTGAACAATCTTACCTTGTATCTGATCTTAGAGGGAGAGCATCCAGTCTTTCCTCATTATTTGTGATGTTAAACAAATTGTGTATCCATGGGATAAATCCCACTTGATCATGGTAGAGAATTCTTTTTAGGCTATTTGATTCAGCTTGCTAGTATTTCATTGTGATATTCTGAACACCTTGTAATAGAGGAAAATTCTCATGTTTGTACTATTAACCACAATCATCACCTACCACCAAAAACGCTATATTATACAGTCCATAGATTATCCTCTAGCTTTCTTTCAATTGTCATTAACCTCCCTAATCTATGCCATTACATTCACTACAATGTGTTACCATCAACTCTATCCATTTCCCCATATTTATAATCTACCTTATTAATCATTCTACGTACATTCAGCACCAGCTCCCCCTTCTCATCCCACATTCTAATTCCCAGTAACCTAGAGCAGAGTTTCTTAACCTTTTTTTATTTAATATATTTTTTAATTTTTTGAAAGATACTTAGATTACATAAATGTTACACAAAAACTATAGGGATTCCCATACACCCCACTCCCCACACCTCCCACACCCTCCCACATAAACATCCTTCATTAGTGTGGCACATTCATTGCAATTGATAAATGCATCCTGGGGCTTTGCCATTAAGCATGAACCATAGTTCACACTGTAGTCTACACTCTTTCCTACACAGTTCTGCATGTTATGTGATTATATGAAATGGCCTAGTTGGATGGAAGGGCATTCAGTACAGGGCACAGCTGGAGAAGGCTTCTAGGTAGTGTGTGAGTGATCATTTTGTCATAATGTGTTGTATCAGTGGGGGGAGACCCACATAATGAGTGGGAAGGAGTTTGACTTCCATATGCAGGAGGACTGATTTTTTCACAAATAGAGAAGTGGATGTTTCTCAAGACCATGGGCAGTTCCGAAGAGGGGAAAACCAGTTTTCTTGACAAACCAGTGTGTCAAGACCTCAGTGCTGTTGCATTCAACTATGAATCTTAACATTTTTTGTTCCAGGGATCCCTTTGCCTGTCAGGTGAAAACCACAGACTCCTTCTCAGAATGTAGCAGCAGTTAGTTTTATGATGGTCAACATCGGCATGTCTTTAAATTAAATTTTAGGATTATTCAAAATTACATTTTACACCTTTCTCATAATTTCAATATCTAATAACCTAACATTGTTCCACATCTGCTCATTTTTGGCAAACATTTATAAATTTGAGTTTTCCTACAGCATCATAAAACCATTTCTGCCATCCTTACCAGCCTTTTTGTAGGCAGTTATCCACTGCACTCAGAACATGCCACATCAAAATAAAAATCATAATAAGTCTAAACTATAGTGTATTATTTAATGAATATATGTCACCTACACCAACACATTCCCACGAGAATAATGATGTTTTTGAATGCATAAAATAAAATTAAAAAGAAATCAGTTACATATATAGAGATAAAGTTACTAAAGTAAAAAAATATGATATAATACTATACAAATGTGCTTCTTTCTTAACACATTAAATAATAATATAAAAACATCAAAAATATAGGAAAGTTAATGTTAAATTTTATTTTTTTAAAGACATGTCAATATACAGACTGCTGTTTATTTTGAATAAGAACATTAAACTGTGGTGTAGTATTTGACAAGACAGCATGCATATCATGTTGGATATCTAATCAAGTTTGATTTTTTTTGTTTTCATTGTTACAAGTGTTGAAAATCCCAATTCACAAAGATATATTGTTGCAAATGGAATCAAAGCCTCCATAGCTTGTTTTACAAGGCAAGGATTGGTTTCTTGCAGGGAATACCAGGATTCTCCAAGGCTTTTGAGCTAAACTCCAATTGTAGCAAGATTTTTGTCCTAAGATCATTGAGTTCCTATTAGGTTAAGTCAGCATATTTGATATAGTTTATATCAGAAAGGAAAGGATTGCAGATCCATGGTTCAATTTTCATGCCGTCAGAAATAACTAAGTTCTGTAATGTTTCTAAGTGTTTGCAGATATATCTTTTCAAAGAAAAATGGCAGAGAATTTTGTACTTCAATTCCATCTTGGTAAAGCACTTTCTCCAAAACTGGAAGGTTTGCAAGAATGTTAGTCTCTACTTTCTTCTTCCATATTAGTAACTTAGCCAAGAAAGCTTGTAGTTCTCAGTTGCATCCATAATGGTGACATCACAACTTTGAATAGAAAGATTGATCTCATTCATATGATGAAAAACCAGGTAAGCCAACCCATGGATAAAATCCTTTCTTTCAAAATGTTCTAAGAGTGGGTTTTCTTTTTCTTTCAGAAAAAGTGAAACTTCTGCCCTTAGTTCAAATAAATGTTTCAAGATTTTTCCTCTTGAAAGCCAGCACTCTTCTAAAAATACAATGATTCAGATAGTTTTTTTTATATAGTTGGTAACTTTTATGGCTGTTGACAAAACTTCTTTCAGGGCTGTTGGAAAAGTGTTTGTTGCCAGTGAATGTCTGTGTAAAAACAATGAATGATGACAACTGGAGGAGCTTTTTTTTTTTTTACTAAAGTAGCAAAATCAGATGTATTACCAAGCGTCACAGGAGCTCCATCAGTGCAAAGAGAATGAAGTTTTTCTTTCCAATCAAAGATTTGTTTGTGAAAAAAAAAAAACTTTTTACTATTTCAAAAATACTGGTAGCCTTTGTATTTTCCAAAAGAGACTCACAAATAATAATTGTTTGATGTTGTCAGCATACACATAGCAAACAAAACCAAGGTCCTGGCTACAATAAGGGATGTCTGTAGTTTCATCCAGTTGCATACTGAAGGGGAATGGTGAGGCTTCTGATTCCTGGATGACTTGTTTTAAAATATTAAAAGAAATATCAACTATTCTAGAATGTATTGCATCATTTGACAAGAAAACCACTTCCAGTTTCTTCCTCTGTTCCAGTCCTCAAATCCATTTGATCATTTCCATTGCATATTGCTTTATTAAAGTCTCTCCAATAGTGTGGGACTTCTTTTGCTTGGCAATGTGGTAAGCAATTTTATAGGATACTTCAGCAGAGGTTTCATGAAATGGCAAATCCAAGTTTTGGAAGCATCCCTGCTTTTTTGAATTGAGCTTTTTTTTTTCCATGAAAAAAACTCACATCTTCAGATACATTCTCACCATGGACACACATGAGATGGTCTTTCAATTTTGCTGGCTTCATACTTGGATTCACAAGAATTTTTCTATGCAAAAAATATTGCAGCTTTTGAGTTCCATCACATTCATTAATACAGGTAAAACTAAATAATACATAACTTTCATCATACTTCCTTTTCTTCAACATTTCAACTTAAATTGGGTCTGTAAAATAAAACATATAATTTAATTGACAGTTTTTAACACTCAGTATTTTGTAAGGTTTTTAAGTAATTTGTTTGATAAATATTCATATAAATAAGTAATATTTAACTCTCAGATGGACATGTGGATTGCAGCAGAGCAGGATTCATGTCCTTTCTGGAATTTGGTATTGTTTCTAGAATTGCACATAAATTTCTATGGATTTCAGAACCTTCCTAGAAACCTAACAGCAAAAGAAAAATACAATGCATATGGGCATTTGCAGACATCGCTAAGATCACAGATCGTTATACACTGCAATATCAGCAACTGAAAGACATAAACATTGATTGTATGGATCAACAAACTCATGGTGGATGTGCCTGATATACACCCTTAGCCAAATATATCTATTCATGTTAAAAGTAACCTATCTATGAAAAGCTATGAATTCTCATTTAAACTGATGAGTTTTGTAAAATTTTAAAAATCAATGAAAACAACTTACCTACTTTCACTTATTTTTAAAGAAACAATTGTAGACAGGAAAATACTTAAATATAATACAATCACTGGGCAACAAAGTGAGAATGCTCAACTTCACCATTTGGTAGCTGAACAACACCTGGGCATTGAGTTGCCAGCATAGATTTGGTAACAAACAAATAAGATTTCTCAAGCTGAAAAGTATGCACATTTTCTCTGCACAACAAAGGTGACCATGTTGTCTGGATAAAATGTGTAAGCATCTTTGTGTTTGTCACATAAGACAATTTCAACCTGTCATTTTTCATGCTTTGGTTATTAATTATAATGTCAACTGTGTTTCTTTGATATGATTGGTTACCTGAAAACACAGCTCACATCACAGTTAACACATTTTCAACACAAGCGGCTTGGTCAAAATCACTAATAATCACACAGCATGTGTTGAATGTGTTATGTATTTCAGGCATGTTTTGTATCATGAGGTTATATTTTCCACTTTGCATTTTTTAGTTTTTGTTATATTACATTGATTATAACTGTGCAGAGTGAAATTTTTGACATCTATAACTTGTGCTGACTCTGTGATTTATCCTTAGAAAATGGCACTCCTACACTGCAAAAGATCAAAGACACCACTCAGAAGAACTCTTTCTGTTTGTTAACTATACTGTGCTGCCAAATAGTTGGCTAACTACATCACACAATAGTTTGTACACAGGACTGTGACCATGTGTGATCTAGTGTTGGGTTTAACAACTACCATAATTTCAAAGTATGGATGAGCATGAAAATTTTTTGAGTTATGAAACAAATGCAATGTGATATGAAATGAATAATATTGTAATTTATTACATACATTCATAAGTGAAGGAAATGCTAGATTTCAGTTAGAGGTTAGAGAAAATATTGATTCTTTTCAATTCAAGCTCATGGACTCCCTGAAGTTTTTCCATGGACCCCTTGCATGTCTTTGGGCCCCTGGTTAAGAACCCCTGCCATAGAGGCAGGACTGAAACTTGATCTTAGCTTGCAGGCAGGGCTCCTCTAGAACTAAGCATTCAGTTGGGACTGAAACTTCAGCTGAACATGCATTTGGACTTAATCTAGAGCTAAGCATGCAGGTGAGATTTAAACTAGTGTTGAGAATGCAGGTAGGGCTTAAACTGGAACTGACTATATGCAGGTGGAGCTTAAAATAGAATTAAGTTTGCAGACCAGACTTAAACTTGACCTGATCTTGCATGTCAGACTTCAACTTGATCTGAGCCTGGAGGCAAATTTGTCTAGAGATGAACTTGCAAACCAAATTATCTAGAGTTTAGTGTGTAGGTGAGTCTTAATCTAGTGCTAACTGAAGAAGAGGGACTGAAACTTGATCTGAGCATGCAGGCTGAGTTTAAACTACAGCTGACCATGGAGTCAGGATTTAATTTAGAATTTTAAACTAGAGCTGGTCATGCAGGTGGGGCATAATCTAGAGCTGAATCATGTTATGGGAACTTAGACTAGAGTTTATCAAGTAGACAGTACCCCCTGTCTCACCAAGCCAGCAGCTAGAGTAACCCTGTTAAACCAAAGTCAGATAATGTTAGGCCGCTACATAAAACCCTCTAAAGACTCCCCATGCTCAGAGCTAAAGCCAAGGTTAGTTCCTGCTGTCATCCAGAAATTCCTACAGACTCAGGTTCTGGCATAGCCCCTGTTCCAGCATGGGCCCTTGTTCACCCTGGAATGTGCCACGCCCCCTCTAGTAGAAGCCTGATTATCCAGGCAGAGGAACAGCAATGCAAAGGTCCTCAGCAAGGCAGGGCCCAGCCTTGGCTCCAGCTATGGGTTCTCCGGACAGCCTCTCTGGCCACCTTAGCTACACCTCCACACACACCCAACACCACTTTCCATCTTCCTGCTCTGCTCTGCTTCTGTCCATTTCAGCTGACTTTTCTAATTTACTCTCTGCCTCCCCAACTGGGATGTGAGCTCCAGGAGGGCAGGGTTTTGTCTAATTCCTGAAGTATTTTCATGACCAAGAATATCAAATAAATGAGAAATACTAGTTAAATAAAATATTAAAAGAAAAGCATGACAGATAAAAATGACACAAGCTAAATAAAATAAGGAAGAATCCCCAGGATTATAAAAGGACACAAAGGGTAGTAGAATTTGATAAACAGACATTTGCTTTTTTTTTTTTTTTTTTTTCAAATTCAAAATAGTAAGTAACACTGAGAAAAAGGTCAACTTCCTCTGTGGTTTCTTTCTCTTCTTTTGTTGTTTTCTTAAAAAGGACAAGACCTCTTCTTAGGAAGGCTTATGGAATGTGGGTGCCTTAGGGTCCTGGGGTCTGCTCCATTTTACAGACGAGGAGACTGAGATCTAAGGGAAAATGTGGTTCACCTGGAGACACAGCTGTTTGGGGCAGTGGGGCTCACCCTGGTTCTGGCCCCTCTGAGGACTAACCCAGGGCACCTCCTCTTCAGCCCTCCTCAGAAGCTGAAGGCAGGAGCACAGGTACAGATAGGACCTGGAGACTCCTGCTGGGTGCAGACAGTTTAAAACCCCAATGACAATGTTCCATGACACCTTATTACATGAAGAATCAGAAGCCTGTGGTTCCATTTTATGGTTCAGAAGAGGCAGCCTTGGATGCTAACATGCATTTAAATATGTTGATGCAGGGAGGCTTCAGGAAGGGGTTTAATTTTTATTCTGCTTCTGTGTAAATGCTGCTGCCCCCCTTGACCCTCTCCTCCTGCCCTCAGACCCCTGGTCTGTCCTGTGCAATGAACTGGTTAAATCCTGTAGTAGAAGTTTTATCATGGTTCTGCAGTGCCCAGTTAGTGAACACAAAATGGGCTCTTGCAGAGGCCTCCTCTGATAGTGAGTGGCTCTGGCCAGCAATTCCTGCCTGGCAGAGACTGGTGAATGTGGAGGATATTGGGAGGACACCTCTGTGAGTGTCTTGATATTTGTGCCACCAAAATCAATTCATTGGGCAAGAGGAACTAGGAGCATCAGTTTATTTGGGAGGGGAGATCAGAAAGCACACAAGATGGCATGGGGAGCCAAGGTGCAGGAAGAGAAGGACCCCAATAATGGGCATGTTGAAGAGTAGGTCACACCATGGCACCTGGGCTCAGGGCTGCTGAGGAGACAAAGGTCACCCCTGAGGGAGCTAGAACAGTCTGTCCAGGCAACTGACTTTCTCCTCAGTGATAGGTGCGCCTGATTTGGACTGCCGCTCTTGGAACAGAGCCCTAAAACTGGGCCCTTCCTGGCTGTGCTGGTTGCAGGTGAGCTTGCACCTGTAATGCTTGGAAGAGCCAGCAGGGAGGGAAGCTGAGAGGTACACATGCCAGTCATGAAGCTCTGCCCACCCTGGCTGCAAGTGAACACATATGTCAGTGTAGGCACCCTGGGAGAAGCAGAGGCAGGTGCTCCCAGCCCTCAGGACAGTGGACCCACCTCAGAGTAGCTGAGGCCAGGACCAGCATGGCCAGGGATGCATCTATGGGAGGACCTAAGTTTCAGGGAGCCCTGCAAATGGGAAGCCTGTGCAGAGCTGGAAAAGCCCATGGGTGCTCCTGAAGGGCAGTGACTACCATCCTGTCCAGCCCTCAGGGCTGCCACTGTCTGCAGTTCCCCATCCAGCAGAGGCACCTGGCACAGGGCTCCAAGATGGAAAAGTAGGACAGGCTTCAGAATGGTGGGGCCCAGTGCAAAGTAAAGTGTGGGGACCCATGTTCAAAACAGGCAATTTGCCATTGAAGCTTCTAAAATGCAAACCATTTTCCTTTTTATGCAGTCACTCTCTCAACTTGCCATGATGCTTTTTATTTGCTATTTAATCTGGTGCTTCCTTGGGCACAGGGATATACATGGTGTGAGTGCAGAACCTCGCAGGCAGTTCTAAGCACACACATGGTCCACTGGCTGCTGGGGTTCCCTTCAGGCAGCCACCAGACCCACAAGCCCAGCTCTGGGACAGAGAATTCATGTCAAGCATCTACTCATCCCACAGCTGCCTGCTGCAACCATGGAAAATGGCCAATGCCCAAGGACACTGCATCCTCCATGTTGGGACATACTCTGAACCTGGACCAGGGGTAAGCAAGGGCCTTGCCTCACTTGGAGTTGTTCTGGCTGTGCTCATGTCAGGCTGGGCTGGGATAGTGTCACCAGGTTCCCCCACAGACACTACATGTCACAACAGCCTCAACCTCCCAGGAGGCAGCCAGGGCAACAGGAGTTGGGGAAGCAGGCAGCTGAGACCTGTCCAGGGAAAAGGGGCAGTGGGAGGCAGGTCCACACTCCACAGAGCTTTCAGGCCCCAGCACCTGTATCCATGACTCCATCAGACTCCACTTACCAAGCACACTTTCAAAGATACAGTTAAGAATCTCAAGTTGTGAACCACAGAGCACTGAACCCAAAGAACAGGGTCTCTATGAGCATGTGCCATGCCCAGCAAGGTGCCTGCACCCCTGCAGCCCTCTGGAAGGGCAGGCCAGTGTCCATACAGACAATAAAGAATGTGCCTTAACAGACATTCTCATGAGTCACCACTGCACCCAGGGCTTATGAGGAAAGTGGAGGAGGAGGAAAATGCACCTCACCTCTAAGAGAAATCCAGGCAACAGAGACAAGTCATGGTGTCCTTTCAACACTTACAGTCTGGAAGGAATTTGGGACACCTGCCAACATGGGGTATAGGCGGGATTTGACCTCAAGTCCCTTTGTCCACTATGCCCTGTCTGCTCTGTCTCCCAGGCCCAAGGCTGCCCATGGTGGGGTAACTGGAAACCCCCAGTGGCTCAGTGCTAAGGCCCCCTCAGCCTGGCTGAGGCCTGGCCTCTTGTTCTAGCCCATGGGATTCCCTAGCAGCTGGGATGGCAATTTACCTCACATTCTGTGGTCACTGCCTTATCCTGCCTATGATCCTGTCCAGAGAGGGACCCTGGCCTCAGAAACTCCTCTTGGAGGCCATGAGATGGAGGCTTTCCTTCCAGGCCCTGTGACTTGGGGATATACTCCACTCTGCTGCTGCTGAAGAGGAAATACACCCAGATAAGCCCCCACCATAGGAAGGCAAGAGGTTGGTGAGCACTCTGCTGGCTGGGAACCCTCCTTGTGGCTCAGGGTGCAGTAGTCCATTGGTCCATTGACAGGTGGTGAGGAGTGGGAGCAGGGGGCCAGGCAGGCATCCACACCCCACACCTGAGCTATCTCTGACTCATGGCACTTCCCATTGAGGTACTGAAAATCTGCACCCTGGATACATGCAGTAGCTTCAGGCCTTGGGGCACCCACCACACCCACTGTCAGAACTCACAGTGGTGCAGTGGGTCTCAGGTGCACATGGAATTCAGAGCAGTGGCAGCAGGTCAGTGTGGGCAGAAAAAGCAGCCCCCAGGTCTGAATGTAAGTGAAGCAGGAGAGAGATGGGAAGGAGGAGTTCTGAGACTGGGCTTGAGCTCCAGGCCAGAGGCCAGCACAGTTGCAATGTATTCAGCCCGTACCAAGCCCAGCCAGCCCAATCTTGAACTTCCCAGTCCTACAGAGCTCAGGAGCCTGGTGGTCATCCTGATGCTGGCTTGGTCCATGCATGTGTGCTGACAGGGCATGCCTCCTCTCTTGGATGCTGTTGGGGTTCATCTGTGTGCTCCCCTGACAGCCCAGCTGACCAGACCTCAGTCATTTCCCTTGTTCTCTTGGTTGCCAGTTTCAGGCCTTGCAGTGGGTCCAAATCCAGAGTGGGGTTGGTAGCCTTAGGGTCAGACTGGGGCAGGGATAAAGTCTGGTCAATGGGGTGGGGAGTGGCAGGTGGGAGGGGAGTATGTGGCAAATGGGATCTGGGCAGACAAAGATCCCTTGTCCAGAACTAGTGAGTCCAGGATTGATGGTGAATACTGAAAATTTATTTTCACACAGCCTCAGACCTGGGCAGGCAAGGCAGTCTCTGGTTTGAACAAGCCTCAGGGTCCTTGCCTCTTACAATGCCTTCAGGAAGTAATTTAGGGTCCCTGGTGTTGCTGGGACTGACCTTTGCAATCAGAATCTTCTGAGTTGGACCCACTGGTTGGATGGAGCCTTTCTCCTTTGACAGGGCCAAGGACAGTTCCTAGGAGCCTTCCCAGCCAGAACTCTTCCCCAAGTGGGTGAAGCAAGAGAAAGTCTAGGCCCTGGTGGCATTGATCATGACATTTCTTCTAGAAACAGGAAGAGAAGATGGTGCTCCTGACCCTCTGACCTGCATGTTTAGTTCCATGAGAGGGCCATGGGATGACTTGACATTTTCTTAGCGAGGCCTCTAGCCCCTAAGGACCTTCTCCTTCACCAGGTCTGCATTTCTCCAGGAGCCCACCTCAAATTCTCTGGAGAGAAAGAGGAAACTCCACCACCCTCCTTATTTTCTAAGGGCTTTCCTGTTTTCCTCACTGAATGTACTTTCCTTCACACATGGACAGACTGATTGGGGATATTCTCAGACCTTTCCTGCCAGGGAATGGTGGGGGCAGTGGGTGGGTTGGTGAAGGAAGACCATGTTGAGTGGCCTCTTTCCCTTCTCCCTAGTGCATAAAATATGCAACTGGCAAGCCTCCCTACTTTCTGGGTGGATGAGCATTGGCCTCCAATTGGAAAGAACTGTTAATGCTTTTATTTTTTTACAGTATTCTTTGGAGGAAAAATAAAGCTTAGGTGGAATTCAATATCAGATATCTTTGATCTTCTCAGACATGACTTTGGAAATGAAGCAAGCTTTGGGTAGTTTGTTTCAGTCATGCAGTACCCAGATCATTCCTGCAAGAGAATGTTCCACATGACAATTGACTGTGTTTGGGGCAGAGAGGTTTGGGTCAAGGGCTTGGAGATTAGACTACATAAGAGTTAAATATAGGAGGAGGAAGAAAGTCTGCTTTGAGGTGGGAGTTCAAGAATTTGTATCAAGTTAAATCTCCATGTGGCTTATGGGAGTCAATCTAGCTTGGTGATTAAAAGCCTGAACTTTGGAGTTGGATTCTACCTGGCTCTGAATCCTACCTCAGGCATTTACCACCTGTGAGCTGTTGGTCCTTTGACTGAAAATTTCTGTGCCATACTTTTGTCATCTTTCAAATGGTGACAATAATGAAATTGAAAAAGTTATCAAATAAGTGATCATGAAAAGGAAGAAGCAATTTAGTAAAGGCTATCCGTGCCTTCACCAACAATGTCCCCCAAGTCTTTCAAGTTCATGCCCACTCTCATGTTTAAGGTTTTTTGATCAGAGCAGCACCACATTTCCATGTACGTTGGCAAATGCACAAATCATCATACTCCAATCAGTATATTTTAGGTTATGTAAGTTATATCGCAAAGGAAAGTTTATTTAAAGGCTACTTGATGGCTTCAGGTCAACAACAAAGGTGGACTCAGATGCTTCAGGATCCTGTTTACTCACAGCATCTTTGAACAACTTACAATAACTGGCAGAGCTATCTTCTTCAAAACTCCAGAAAGCAGATATAATGTAATAGTAACTGGGTGATAGCTGAATTAAGAACATGAAGCTTTAAAAATGACAGGCAAAGCTCATGGAACCCTTGCTAGTTCTTCCCTTATCCCTTCCTAGTGTGGTGTAGAGCTACACTGTGCTCCCACTTCAGGTCCCTGGCCCATTTCTGGAAAAAGTCATGTAACCCCTATGTGCAAATTGAGGTGGCTGTATGTAAGTGCCAATCTATCATGTGGCAGGCTGAAAGACTGAACCAGGAAACTCATGTTGGGCTCATCCTCCCAAAAGTTGTCTTGCAAGAAGAAGCAGCTCACAGACAGCTAAGGCAGTGCTAAAAAACAATTAATTTCAAGTATTTTGGGGCAAAGAATTACCTGTATTAAGTCATACAATGCAACATCCAGGAGAATGGGAATATCTATTTCAGATGGCATAGAGGGAGCATTCAAATTCCTGTAAATGGGAAAAAACACAGGCCCAGGACTAGCAGCAGGCAGTACACAGCCTCAGATACAAGACAACCCTGCACTTGACATTCACCTCAGGTGGATATTCTTGAAAAAGGGCAAAGGAGACCACCACCCAAAGCAGAGAAATTTGCAAAGATGGAAAGATTTTGTTTTCAGTGCATTGTCTTGATTTTGTTACCTCTTGTCACTCATGGAAATCTCTGTCATATCACTCAATGTTAATAAACTTAAGGAACAGACAGATCAGGAAATAAATCCCAGAGTTAACACTTTAAAGTATTAAAAGGTACATTATGCAACCAAAGATTACCAGACAAAGAAATGGAATAATGACCCATCCAAAGAAACAACAACAACAACAAGAAACCATACATCAAGAAGACCAGACTTGGACAGATCAGAAAAAGACTTTAAAAAATGATCCTCAAAACAAAAAAAAAAAAGATCCTCCATATGCTCAAGGACATCAAAGAAACAAGGAGAAAGAACTAAAACACTATCAGGAGAATGATGAATGAACAATATGTTTATTCTCAATAATGAGATAAACATTTTTAAAATGAACTGAACAGAAATTCTGGAGTTGAAGACCACAATAACTGGAAAAAAATTCCCTAGCAGGTTTCAACAATAGGAGCAGAAAAAAAAAGAATCAGTGAACTTGAAGGCAAGACACATATTTGAAATGACTCAGGCTGAGGAAAATAAGGACAAAAGAATTTTCAAAAGTGAATAGAGCCTAAGAGACCTGTGAGACACCACTAAGCTTACCAATATAAGCATTATGGAATGCAGAAAAGACAGTGCTGAGAGCAAAAATTATAGTGCTAAATGCTTACATTAAAAAAGAAGAAACATTTCAGATCAGACACCTCACCTTACAACTGGGAGAATGAAGAAAAATAAAAGAAAAACTAAATCCAAAGTGAACAGAAGAATGGAAATTAAAAGATAAAAGCAGTGATAAATGAAATAGAAAATTTAAAACAATAGAGAGAATCATCAAAACCAAAAGCTGGTTCTTTGAAAACTTGCATTAAATGGACAAAATTTTACCTAGACTGACAGAGGAAAAAGTGAGAAGATGCAAATAACTAAAATCAGAAATGTAAGGAGGGCATTACTACTTATCTCACAGAAATACAAAAGGATAATAAGAGAATACTATGAACAGCTGTATACAAACAAATTAGTTAACTTAGATGAAAAGGACAGATTCCTAGAAATACATAAATACATACTGACTCAAGAAGAAATAGAAGACCTCAACAGCCCAATAACTGGTAAAGATGCAGAATCAGTAATCAAAGCCTTTCAACACAGATAAGGCAGGACTAGATGGCTTCAGTGGTGAATTTTACCAAACATTTCTAGAAGAATTAAAACCAAATTCTTCCAAAAATTGGAAGAGGAGGGAACACTTTCCAACTCATTCTATGAGGACAACATCGAAAAGCCAGATAAAGACAGCACAAGAAAAGAAAATTGCAAATCAATATCTTTTATGAATGCAGATGTAAAAATTCTCAACAAAATACTAGCAAACCTAATCCAACAACACATTAAACCATGAGCAAGTGGGATTTATCCCTGATATGCAAATGTGACTCAACATAAGAAAGTCAATTAATGTAATACACCATGTAAACAGAATGAAGGGCAAAAAAAAACACATGATCATTTCAAAAGATGAGGAAAAGGCATTTAACAAAATACAGCATCCCATCTTGAAAAAAGAAAACAAAACTAAGAAACCTAGGAATAGAAGGAAAGTTCCTCAACATGATAAAGGGCATATATGAAATATTCACTGCTAACATCATACTTAATGGTGAAAGATTGAAACCACTCTCTCTAAAATAAAGGACAAAGAAGGATGCCCACTGTCACTACTGTTAGACCACTTTGGATTTTGATATCCTTCAAAAACTATGGGCTATAGTTCACAGTACAAGTATACTAATATTCTAATATTCTTTCATCAATTATAACAAAGGTACAATGCTAATGCAAGGTGGAGTAGGAAGGGGTATTTGGGAACTCTGTATTTTCTGCATGGTTTTACTGTAAACCTCCACCTTTCTAATAAAAATGTTATATTACAAACACTATGCATTATATCCCAAAATAATTATAATGTGTTAATGACATAAAAGAGAAGATTTTACTTTGAGCATTGAATGGTGGCCCCTATAGAAGGAATATGGTCCAAATGGAATTATTAGGACTTTAATATCAGAGAAAGAACTCAATGGATGGGTTGAACAACAAATGAGACACAGCTGTGGAAAGAATTGGCAGAATGGAATATAGGACATCAACTCCAAGAAATATGACGAGGACAGATAGTAAAAGGTAAGGGAAAGGAAAAGTGTGAAGTGAACAGTATTCCAATAAAACATATGTGCAGTAGTCATACCACAAGGAAAGAAGAGAGAGAAGGTATCAGGGGCAATATTTGTAGATTCCAAAACTTACTTCAATCCACATCTCAAGGTGTACTTAGCACTCCATGAGGCTAAAAATGCATCACTATGATGAGAAAATCAGCAGAAGGCCAAAGACTATAACTTAGAAGAATGTAGACCAAAAGAATATAATGATCAAAGGAGCAACACTTACACTGAGGCCCATATTCTCCATTAGAAACTGTGGAAGATGGAAGAGAAAGTGTTGGTAGGAACAAATAGCTGACCTAGTACTTTATACACTTAAAAAAAATAAAAAAGTTAACTGTCATTTTACAGATGAAATCACTAGACAACAGGAATGGCAAGACCCAAAGTAGCCAAGAATGAGTTCAGCTCATGGTGTGGAAATCCTACAGCAAGAGGATCTGCCCATGATGAAAGAATTAATTTAGTATGCAGAAAAGTATATGAAAATAGCATGTGTCAATTGGTGTTGATGAATAAAGAATAACTTGAATGGTAACAAATAATTCTTGCGTAGGTTAACCAGAAGTATTTCCATCTAGGAGTCCCAAAATAGAAACACTCCTCATGGTCATGAAAGACAGGAATGATGGAGGAAATGTGAAGACTGGAGTGGATTCTGTGAAATAACAGCTCATGCAAAGTGGACCTTGGATCAGAAAGGGCATCTGTGGGAAAATTGCTGAATTTCCAAAAGGGCTATTATTTAGTTGATATTGTACATATAATCATAATGACTATGATTAGGTACTTAAGGATAAGGGACAGTGAAGTGTTTGAAGAACACGCAACCTCTTACATATTTTTAGATTTATCTGTACATCTAAACTGTGTTCACAGGGGGGTTTTTGCTTTAATTTTTTATGCATTTGCTTTTTAAAATTTACCTCTAAGGATAGACAGACACTCTTGGCTCTGATGTGTGACTCTTTTTGAACTAGGGACATGTTTCTGTTTTTGTCTGTCTTGTTGTGTGTGATTTCTTTATGGTTCATTTTGTTTTGATTTTGTTAAAAGTGTGTGCGTGTTTGGTTTTTGCTTGAGATTGGGCAGGTGTTGGGATCACCATGGTGGAGCTTGCAAGTGGAATGTGAGGCTCCAAGGTGACATCTCACATAGGCCCAGTGCACTCACCTTTCCCCACATGTACACACACAAGCACACACTCACACAGGCAGTGCCACAGGCTACAGGATTCAGACCTCCAACCAACCAAAAATATCTGGGCATGGATACAACTTTCTTGCGAATGTTCAGAAAATAGATAGATAAATACATTTTCAGAGAATGATGTGGCAACTGTGGCAAAATATTAAAAGTTGGTTTATGTGTGTGCAAGATGTTTTTGTATTATTTTTGCAACTATCTGGTAATATTGAAAGGATTTCAAAATTAAAAGTTATACAAAGAAGCTCAGGGCAGTTGCTGCCTGGGGCCACCGTGTGCACTCCTGGAAGGACCATCTCAAGCACATCCCCATGCAGGCCACAGGCTCAGACATGCCAGCCAGACCCCAGCTCCCGAAGCTGCTCCTTCAGGCTGCCCACACCTCAGGGGCCTCCTCTTCAGAGGACCTGGGAGCCACCATCACACAGCAGCAAGGAGCACACCCAGCACCCAGACCTTGGTATCTGGACACAGTTCTCCACTGACAGAAACAAGGGCACCTTGGAGAAATGGCTGATTCTAGGGCTGTGTCATGAAAAGTAGAACATGAGCTAACAGTATCCTATTGATAGAAAGTAAGGAAGGGCTCAAGAAATCAAGAGGATCCATCAAAACAACAAAGAGTCATCTAATGGGGCCCCCATTGGCCAAATCAAATTATTTGAAACTGGAGCATTCAAATAAGTACTGATATTAACAGTTTATAACCTGTTGAATTAAATAGGAAAGTGTGAGTCCATGTTGAAACAAACATATACATACATACATACATACATATATACATACAGTTTGATGAGAAATGGGATATTTACATAGTTACAAAGCACTCCTGGCCACAAAATACTTATACAAAGAGGAAAAGAGTAACTTTATAGTGGAGAAGCCTGTGGACCATGCTCATCAGGTGATTTGATGAACACTATGAGTAACAATGACCAAAATCAGGAGCCACCTGCTAGGATGCCAGGACTCTGCATCACTTCTGTGATATTCCTTCCACAGATGCACAACTGGAAACATCAGGCACAAACAGAAAAATTGACCTGCAATATTCAAAAGTGTCAGGGTCATGAAAGTCAAGAAAGACTGTGAAACTGTTCCAGCCTGAGGGTCATTAGAACATGTCAACTAAAGGCAACATGTGATAGTGGACTGACTCCTATCACTACATTGGGCAATATTGGGACAACTGATTAAACTTTAATGAGGTCTGATGATTAGATGGCCATAATCAACCACTGATTAGATGGCTGATTTCCTTTTACAAAGGCTATAATATGGTTATGCAGAATTCCTTCTTTCAGGGAAATACATATATATGTATTAAGGGAATGCTGGGGATCAGGTCAGTAACTTACTCTCAAGCATCTGTCAGTAGGGAAGACACCTCAATTAACACACACCCACATCAGGAAATACCAGCCAGAGATTAAAAGGTCAGTCTTATTCTCTAAACTTTCACCTGAAGAGATGTCCAAGGTATAAAGTTAAGTGGATTAAAAAGAGAGTTCAAAACATTAAACTTTAATTTAAATGAATGGAACGTTGTTTTGCAAACACAATGAATTAGGACCTGAACTAAAACCCACCATATCTCACCCTACATGGGTCATCCCCAACCAGGTTTGCCTCTCAGGGCTCCAGTGAGAAGCCCCTGTGAATACAGCAATAGGAGGACATGGCTGATGGCCCACTCCCCAGGGTTGCTGGATGGGGAGCTGTACACTGTGCATGGGACAGGAGGAAGGTGTGTGCTGCACAACATCCTCCTCTCTGTAGAAAGGCCTGAACCACACAGAACTTGTCTGCAGAGCTGGGCCTCTGAGCTATTGCTGCATGAGTGGGAACAGACATCAATGGACTTCTGATCCTGTGAACATTTCTCAAATGTTTTCCCACTATAGGGAGTAGCTAATTAAACTATTCAAACATGGCAGTGGGCTAAAGACTCCCTCAGAGTGACTCAGGGTACCTGTCCCAGGGAACTCTGGGGACCCCCTTCTTTAATTTGGAATAGAGCTCTGTAATGCTTCATTGTAACCAGCCAGCCAATGCCTTCCATTTCCCCTGGGGTGCTGCCCAGTGATTAGGGAAAGCTTATCCCAGAAGCCCCCTGAAAAGTCAAAGAGCATCCATGAACTCCAGAAGGCATCATTGGAGGCCTGATCATTAGGCCACTGCTCCTGGGAATCAAACACATTGTCATACTGCACAGCCAGGCTTCAGGACCCTCCCTGCCAATCTCCTGACCCTGGTTGGACCCCAGTCACCTCTGGAGGACTGGGCCCAAGAGTGACTTCCCTGTGGCATATGACTCCCATTTCCTCTTCTCACTCCTCTCTATTGGTCCTTTCCTCCACCTAGTTCATCTTTGCTTAGGTCATTCACCCCAAAGGCATTAGTCAGGCCCCTCCTCTATCCCTCCCCAGTGGACACAGGTGGTAGGAGGAAAACAAATGGAGCCCCATAGGAAGTCCTCACCTGATCAGAGGGCAGGTGCTGGCTCAGCTCCACAGCAGACATGGGCTGGGGAAGGAGGGTGAGGTGTGTAGTAGGTCTAGAGGGCTGGAAAAGTGAACTCTAAAAAACAACAGCCACCAGTGAGTGCTTCCTACATATCAGTAAGCATCAGGACAATTGGTATCAATCAGGAACAAGGTTCCGTGCCCTGAGAAGTGCTGGTGGGAGGGTGATGATGAAGAACAGGATGTTAGGGGTGCTGAGTATTACACCCACAGAGTAGGGGGTGATCTGACATGTGGGGGGTACACGAATTTTAAATAGCATATGGAAAAGGACCTCCTGGAGAAGGGGTCCTGCATAGCAAAATGGAAGGAAGTGGGAGTTCCAAGGTTGGAGCCTGTCTGGGGTGTGACAGGAGAGAAGAGATCATGAGGACCAACTCAGGGTGGCTTGTTGGGAGGGAAGGGAAGAAATAGGTGCAGCCATGTGGCCAGGCCCAGTAGCTGCCACATGACCCCCCATTCTATTCCTAGGCTTTTACCTGAGAGAATGGGAAGAAAACATGCTGCTAACACTAATGCATCCCTGAAGGTCACAGCAGCTTCATCTGCAAAGGCCCAAAGCTGGAGCCAACTCAGATATCCACTAACAGGGAAGAGCATGAAGAAATGTACCTATCCACACTGTGGAATCTTACTCAGCAATAAAGCGGACTGGACTGTGGATACATGCCCCATGAATGGATCTCCAAGTAATTATGTCAAGTTAAAGGCAGACCAAGTTCTGGGAGATGTAGAGGAGAGAGAAAGAACAATGTTGGGTGATTATATTCACATGAAATTCTAGAAAATGCAAGCAAATCCATAATGAGAGAAAGCTCATCAATGTTCCCTGGAGATGGGGGCAGAGGAATGAGGAAGACAAACAAGCAGGTGGGAACTCTTGGGGTGGATGTATTCATTACATTAGTCTTGGCTTCATAGGTGGATACATGTGTCAACACATCAAACTGTAACAACTGTAGCATCTAAACCTTCACACTTTACAGTATGTCAATTATGACCTAATGAAGCTGCTTTTAAACAGAAAGAAACTAGGTCATCAGGTCAGAGTGGGGGCGCACAGGAAGCATTGGAGTCTTTGGAGTGAGACAAGGGATGGAATAGCCACAGGGGTGGGGTGTAGAGTACATGTGAATGGGTCCATGGGGGCATGGGGCCCAGAGAGGCTCATGGGGACAAGGGTGAGGGTGAGGGTGAGCACAGGCCACATGGCCCTGCTAGTCTCACAAAGCTGTTGCTTTTATCAAGAGCTTGTGATTTGGGGGCCACTCTCTCTCTCTCTCATGTCCCATCATTGTGCCCTCCTTGGGCACTGCCCAGTCAGCAGGGCCTTTGGCTCCACATTAGGGAGACCCATGTGACCACATAATGGGGTGTCAATTGTATGATGAGAGATGGGGTCAGGTTTCCATCAGAGCACCTTGACACTCTCAGCCCTCAGTGCCCCTCTCCTTTGTCTCTCCAGTCCCCTGCCATGATGCACAGCCTTGGCGTCTTTGGTTATCTCCTCTCCATATCCTACAGCACCAACAGCAAACTAGCACCTAGAAGGTGAAAGACCTTCCTGAGCCCTTTCAAACTACAATTTGAAATGTAAAATCAAGATGTCATGCTGCTTAGAAACCTGGGAGAAATTTGTGGCAAAGAAAATGCCAAAAAGAGGCTTCAGGGACTCAGGGTGATTACAGGGAAGAGAAGACTCTTAAGCTTGGGTCCAGCGAGATACCGCAGAAACACAGGCCAGAGGATAGGGTGCCCCTGTCTGCTCTGAATTTAGGGAGAGCTCTTTGAGGTGAAAATTCCCTCTTTTTATGTAGAAGCAGGTGGGAGGACTTTATTGTTTCTGGAAATCATAAGGAATGGGCCTACCCATCCAGTTAAGGATCAGGCAGTGGCCCCTCAGGCCCTCACTCTCCAACTCTGCAGTCCATAGAGTCATCACAGGCCCAGGGCTCTGCAGGGATTACCTCTGGGGAGGATGAAATCCAGAGGCTCCAGTGTGGCCTGTGTCACCAGGTAGCCCCCCACCTGCATGTCTGTTGGTCCACTGCTGGGGCCTGGACCCTCTTCCAGATACATGCTCCAGAGGTTCACCCAGGCCAGGTCTGTGAATCCTGCACACAAAGACATTGCACAGTGCCCCGCCAGGAGGAAGAAGCACAGACCCTTCAGGCCTGACCAGGACCTGAAAGCAGAGAGGCAGGCTGCAGTGTGGATGTGAGTGGGTACATGGCCATGGGACCCAGACTCACCCTCTCCCAGGGTCTCAGCATTTCTGAGAAAATCTTGGTCACACCAGAAATTTCCACTGCTTTTCTGGTGTGTCTTTGCTTCAAGATACCAAAACAAATTCTGATTTCACTGACTTCATATTTAACTTTGTCACAGGTATGATTAGGGAAAATTCCAGGCTTCATGCCTGTCCTGGTCCCAGGAACTAAACACCAGATTTCTCATGCTCCCTCCTCATCAGCCATAAGAAATGTGTGGTTTAGGACACCATGAGCTTCCTTTGTGGCTGCTTCCTCATATGGCTAGACCACCTGCACTTTGCCCTTCTCATTTCACCTGTGACGTGGGATTTACCTTTTCCTTTTATACTTGCAGCTTAGGTTTTACTTAGTCTCACTTATGTGTAAGGTGCAACTGCCTTAACTTGATCTCTCAACTTTCTCTCTAATTAAAGGATTTTTAGAGTATCTTTCATTCCTAAAGCCAAGTTGCCATGGACTTGAACAGTTTTGAGTGGACAGAAATTTAGGAGATGAGCTAGTAGAGATTCTAGGCTCTTTCCTACCCTGATCACAGACACAAAAATTACATCTGCCTGGCCAGGCCTGCAGCCCCTCCCTCCTCCCTGTCCAGCATTCACATCCATGGAGTCAACACCTAACTCCAGTGACCAGCTGTGCAGGATGCTCCAATCAAATGAAATTTTGTGGCCGTTTCTTTACCTCTGTTTCTCTTCCCTGAAAATAAAGGTGCTCTGAGGTAAAAGGAATGCATCATAAGTAGTAATTTGACCATCTTCCATTCAAACATAGAAGAAAGTATTATATCTCATGCTTCCAAGAGAAAGAGAAATACACAGCCCTGATCTCAGAACAGACAGGTATGTAAGGTCAGGGGTGAGGTGACCAGCAGGTGTGAGATGTCCACAGTTCTGCAGGGTCAGGAAGCATATGGAAGGGCCATGGCCAATGGGTGTCTGAGATAGAGCTTGGGAACAGGGCAGGGGAATAAGTGGGGTAATTGGCTGTGGTGGTTTGGAGCTATGAACCCCAGAAAAAATATCTACCTAAACTTAATCTGTCATGTGGGCCTACTGATGAGTTTACATCAGTTAATATGTGGCCCAGCTGAATCAGGATGGGCTTTAATCCTGTTACTGAAGGTCTTATAGGGAAGGTCACAGAAAAAGAGATAGCCAGAAGGGGCAGCCAAAGGTGAAAGTCAACAGAAGCTGGAATAGAAAGGAGAAGCCAGCAGAGGCTGCCATGTGCATTACCATGTGACAGAAAAGCCAATGACCAAGGATCCCTGGGTGCCAACTCCAGAATGACTCAGTTTCTGGGAGAAAGCATCACATTGATGACACATTGATTGTGGGTTTCTCATTCCAAAAAACACGAGTAAATAAATTCCCCTTTGTTCAGGAAACAATCATAGGCCAAGCATCCTTATGCATCCCAGTGCTTGGGCAGTCAGCAAAGAATTCTACAGACCTGGCAAGAAGAACAAAGAAGCTAGTGGATTGCCAGTGAAATCCCTCCTCATGTTTGCTGGTCCCTGGTGTGAAGACCAGCTCCCCTCATCCCATCCTGAAACCTGCATTGACTGGGAATCCTTACTCACAGACCCCAGCACCCAGTCAGCCTCAGTGATAAACATGACAGACAAAAGTGAATCTACAGTGGTTAAATGAAGGGGACAGTCAAAAGACCATCAGGAAAACATGAAAAATCACTTCCAGGGGAGTAAGGCCCTACCTCCTACCTTTCTTGCCCTGCTGAGGAAATAGTATTTCCAACTCTGAATTCTGTTCCTGCCAAATTGCCAATCAATTGTGAGGAGGGATAAGAGCTCAGAAGTTTATCTCCCAGGCACCTTATCTTGCGAAGTTCACTGAAGACATTCTCTAACAAGAAAAGGGAATCCTGAGAGAGAAGAAGATGCAATTCAGGAAGCAGTGGAGCAAACCCTGACAAGCAGGTTAGGAACCCCCAGTCAGTAGGCTACACCCCAGGCCCAGGGAGGCCTCACTTCAGGTGGAAATAGAAATAAGTATGGTACCCAGCAGGGAGGACTTCAGATGAAAGCTCAAAATGCTGGAAGAAACTAAGGATGTGATGAAAGTAGATACTGTAAGAGAAAAGAAATTCAATGAGGAGTTCCAGGGAAAAAAGTTTGAAGAGAAAAAAATAAGTACATATATAAAACCTTAGAATAGTAGGGAATTTAGTGATAGGATGCCAGTCTTCTCCTCACAAGGTGGGAGGCCACAAGATCCTGCTGTATTGTAAGGTATTCAGGGCTACAATGATAACTAGGAAAGAAAGTACAATAATGGTATTTCTACCATGGGAAGGGGTGCAGGAGATCTGGGGAATCTAAGAAGCTCACTCTTCTCTGTCCAGCAGGTGGCAATAGGTCAGGTCAGGGGCACTGGGTGGGAACAGAGGGGCAGCAGCTCTTTCTTTCCTTTTATTTTGACCCCTACACTGTCTTACTATTTAGCAATGTGTATATTATATTGTGCAAAATAAACTAAAATTAGTCAGCAATAACTGTGGGAAGCACCTCTGTTCCAGTGGCACAGGTTCTGGGTCTAATCAGTTGACAATGGATGAAAGTGAACATCCTGGCCCTTCCACCCTTCTGCCCGTCAAACAAGAGACAAGAGGTCAAGGCATTTGGTGCAGAAGTAACTGCTCTGTCTAGAGTAGACCCAACTGTGTGGCTGGGATTGTCCAGAGCAGTGAGGGGCACATTTGCACTAGTATCAGGGCAGGGCACCATGAAGTCCATCTCCTGGCCCTGGACCAGCTGCCCACTCTGGAATAAACTTCCATGGATGATGCCAGTGTGAGGGACAACAGCCACAATCCTGAGGTTACCAGTGTAGGATCTTCCAGGTTGCTGCTGGCAGAGAGCAAAGGCCAGGCCCAGGACAGAAGGCAGGTCAGGAGGCAGCATGGAGGTCCAAACCTTCACCAATATCTTGGTGGCCTGCAAAGATCTGTGGGACAAGCAAACACCACCCCTCAGTGGGCAGAGGCTCCTGCAGGCTGGTGCCTCAGAAAAGACTCCAGCCACGTTTGGGAATCTGGGTTCCCATCTGGGCTCAGCACTGACTAGCTATAAGGCCCACACATCAGGAGTCACACTGTGCTCCCCTGTCCTCCTGCAGCATGTGAGATGAGAGGACTAGAGGCTGGGCCTGTGGGGCTGGCCCCAGGGACACTTAATTAAGATGATTACTGGAAACCTGATACTCATTAGCAGTTGTGTTTACAATGGCTGCAAAGGGAGCACTGGTACAAGACTAAAAACCGAGAAGGATTAGCAAGAGCCTCAATGAGGCTCAAAATGCACAAAATGGTGCATTTTAATGCACAAAATGGTTCATTAAAGCAACACCAGGCAGAAAGTAACTAGTAATTTACAGAATTAATATTCCTCGAATGTTCACTGTCTCTTAGACTGAGCTCCAAGCCTTTGGTTAACCACAGATAATGTCTAAAGCAACTCCACATGGCAGGTCCCACTACTTGCCCCAATTCCATGTGGGAAAACAGATGCACAGAGAGGTCAGGTGAACCTGCCCAAGGTCACACAGCAGAGTGGGTCTAGGCCTGGAAGTGAATGAGCTGGGAAGCCCTGAGAGATTCTGATGTCAGAACATTTAAAGGAAAAGGAAGAACAGATGCACAAGAGGGTCAAGGGCAGGCCAGGATGGGCCTTGGCCCTGGCTTGGGTCCCAGCCCTGCCCCAGCCAGCTGTGTGGGCCACCAGCACCCTCATTATTGTTCCAGCAGCTTTGAACTCATCAAAGGAGGAGCAGAGGGGGCAGGGGCAGTGCTTGGACACATCACCTGGGGCAGAGGAGGAACTTAGAAAAGGTTGGCTTAACTATCCCAATGATATTTAAAAACACAAAATACTAGAAATATATGATAATGATGGCTGCACATTATACTTCTTTCTAAGTCTGCCTCTCCCCCTGTTAGAAAGAAGGTGTCCCACCTGTGGACATGGGCCCTCTTCCATCCTGGGGTGCAGATGTCTCTGCTCTCTGCCAGGTGAACAGGTGAGGTGGTCCCATTGGCCATGTAGACAACAGTCCCAGAGATGCAGTGGCTTTGAAAAGGTCTCCTCTCTAGAAAATTCCAGGGCCAGGGCCAGTGGTTCCCACAATCCTTGGGTGGCCTTTAGGGTCTGCAGACTGTCATGTCCCTGAATTCCTGCTGAAAGCATGGCAGAGTCAGAGGGAGGGGAGGCTAGGAGCTCTAATGCCCTGCCTCCTTCCCCTGGGATAGTTAGGTCTTCTGAGTGGGTTGGAAGAGGGCATCACCACTGCTTCAATCCACTGTCCTTTATTGCTTGGTCTGTCTTCAGCCATAACCAAAAAACCAGAATTATGAATCCTGGACACCCCCAAATCATGACACTGGTTTCAATGGTCCCCTCCCTCTGGCAGCACCATGACCCTATCTCCCTCCCAACTCTTGGCCCTGGCTGCATATGAAGCTCTAAACACAGAGGGTCTGCCACAGCCCCACATGGCCAATACTTAGTCACACAGAAGCCTCAAATCTCAATCTGAAGACAGCCTTGGCTGCATTATTCTTACTCCCTGATGACAAATTGACCCAACAACACCTGATGGTGAGCTCTAGCCACCAGGGAAACCCCTGAACTTGCAAGCGGTACATTGCCCTTCCTAACCAGAAGGACACAGGGTGAATGTGAAACTTGCCAGATGCCAGCAGCCCACCCCCAAACCACAAGGAGCCTGGGCCCTCATGACACCAGACAACACAGGCCTGTCCCCAAACTGGGCATGAGCTTGGGGGTTGCCTGATGTCCCTGGAAGGCTTGGTTCCAACCTCAGAACATATCTTTGGTGCCAGTGGAAGTTAGCAAAACCAGGTGCAGACCTATTCCACCATCAAGCTTGTCTCCAAAGTCAGGTGCTCCTGCCCTGGACAACATGACACCCAGTCAGTCCAAGTCCACTCTCATCTCTCCAAGGGCAGCCATGGCAAAATGTGGGGGAGCTGGAGGGCCATCCACCTGCACATTCACAATTTTGCTACCAAGCATCTATCTGGACAAAGTGAGAGACACACTTGTGGGGAGTCCATGGGAACAGCCCCTGCTGTCCAGGTGCCACCCCCAGATGGCACCCAGAGGCCATTTGAAAAGCCCGTGTCATGGGGCTGGCAGAATGACTCTCCTGTGGATTGGATAAACCATCCCCAGTGAGGCACATCTCCATCCATGGGTCTCCCAGGTGTGACCAAGCCCCCAGAGCATCTGCACCTGGCCTGGTGACTTTTCTTTCTACAGTAGAAGAACCAGAGCTCAGAGAATACCCAGGATGGAGTGAGGTCTCCTCCTCCTCCAGTGAGGGCTGCCTGGCCCTCTGGGTCTCTCCTGCCCTGTGCATGGTGGCCCCTGATGGGTGGGACCCCCACCTGCTGGGCTCACACCTTCCCACAGGCTTCTCTCCCTGCTGATCCTTTGCTTGGTCTCCTTCCCCCCATGTGGTAAGTGCTCAGGGCCTGCACACAGGAGATGCTTAAGTTGCATGGATTGTAGCCAGCTGACTGGCAATGTTTTGGCTCCACATGGCAAAAAAATGCCTCTCTGTGTGCAGACACTCCAATCAGGGCAGGGATGCCCATCAGACAGTGAGCCCCTGTTCTGGGGCCACCAGGTCACAGTAGATGAGGAACTTTCAGAAGACCTGGGGCAGTCTCTGGAAGGGAGACCCCTGGAGGGAGACCTCTGGGGAGAGTAGACTGTGGGGAGCATGCTAAGGGGAACATCCTGGAGGAGACACAGCTTGGAGGAACTTCCTTAGGTTCAGATTGTCCAATTGGTGTTCCCCAGGACGGGACAGCCTAATCAGGAAGCACTCTAAGGGAGGAGTGTCCTGGGGGAGCATTTTGTGAGGGAGTAGTTTGGGGGGAGCATCCTGGGGAGCAGTCTAGAGAGGAGCAGCTTATGGGGGAGTATCCTGGGGAGGAACAGCACAGGGAGGGCACAGCCTGGGGGAAGCAGCCCCACCCTCCACTCACCGTTTGGGCTTTGTTGGGGCTGGTGCCCACACCCAAGGTGAAATCCTGCAGCTTCTGGTGAAACTCTCTGGGGAAGTTCTGGCTCTTTAGAGCCTCTGGGCAGAGGAAGGAGGGCAGTGGGTGACTGGACAAGGACAGTGAGGAGGATGGTAATAAGAACAGGGACCCCCAAGTATGCTCCCCCTCTCCCTGTCACCTCTCTGTCCTCAGTCTGGGGAGAAGGTGTGACCAGCTGCCTCCCATAGATGCAGAAGGGCACAGGCAGAGGTGCTGGCCACCTGCAGACCCCAGGGGAGGGCCAGAGGTCTAGGGCCACAACAGGGCTCCTGACCCAACAGGGCCTACTCATGAACCTGGCTCTGTCTTGGGATCCCAAGACCCTGCCCGTCCCCCCCCCCAACAAGCTTGACACTCAGCTCTTTTCCGTGGAAGAGTTGTGTGTACGGACAAAGGATCAGCTGTCAGTTATTCAGCCACTGCTCCCCTGGGAGCCTGAGGGTAGAGCCAGAAAGGGCAGGACCCTGAGAGGACAGGATCCAGACTGGAAGCACCTGGGGTGAGCAAGACCCAGAGTGGGAGTACTCCAGCCTGGGCAGGACCACAAGAGGGTGGGATTTGAAGGTCTGGGACCCCAGTGGGTGGCACTAGGAGTGAGCAGGAAGTGGGGTGGGGGGACCCAGATTGGGTGGGGCCTGAGTGAGGGAGACTTGAAGGGTACCTGGAGGGTACAGTAGGGATACCTGGGGTGGGAGTACACAGAATGGGGGACATGGGGTCGGGGGGAACCCGATTAGGTAGCACTAGGAGTGAGCAGGAAGCAGCTTGGGGGGACTCAGAGAAGGGCGACTTGAAGTGGGGGAAAATGGATTGGGGGACCTGAATTGGGTGGCCTACTCAGCCCAGTCAATGGCTCCTGGGATTCTCCACCTCTGGGCAGAGCTGTGCCCTGGGGCTGAATTCCCTGTCCCACTCCAGGTCCAGTCCCCTGAGGTGATGGCCTCCACCTGCCCCTTCCCTCACCTAACACCTGCTGGGAGCAGCACCTGCACACCTGCCGCCCTCTTCTCTTTTCCTCTCAGGCCCACTCTGGCTGCAGCATCACTCCACCCCAGAGCATTCTCCCATCCTGGCCACCGCAGCTCCTCCCCCTTGTCACCTCCCTGCTGTCCCCTTCTGGGTCCCTGGGATCCTGGCTTTGGTCTCTTCCTGTGGTCACTCCTGCCATGTAAATGACTCTCAGATTTTTCATCCCACACAGGGTCCCCAGCCTTGTCCTGCACCCTCCTCATTACCTGGTACCTGCAGGCAGGAGTGGGAAGCAGCCCTCATGGCCAGTGACTGCAGCCCCCACCTCGATGCCAGCACTGTTTCCTGGGCACCCTGTCTTGGTGGGCTCCAATGCTAGCAATCACTGGAGGCCCTGGGCACTCAGTGCTGTCACCATGCTCACCGACTAAGCCCCCCCTCCACTCTGCACAGCCCCCTGGCCTGGGGGAGTCCATCCCCCACCATACCCAAACCCTCTGCCCTGCTCCCTTGTCACAACCCCTAATCTGGTAATACTTACCCATGCTGCCTACCCCCATTTGGGGAAGGCACAACTGCCAAGGAGTCTCCAGCAAATACCTGCTCAGTGGACACCCAGCACCCAGGCTACCTGCCCATCTGCCTCGATGATGCCTTCACCCTCCAGCTCTCTCCTCAGGTCTCCATGACCCCCACTGCTCATGACCACTGAAGACCTTGGTGCTAATTTCACAGCAATGGAAATTAACCAAGTGAGAAGTGCCTCCCTGTCCCACACCCAGCCTGCTCCCAGGCTGACCACCAGATCCTGGGTGGCTCCCACATCTGCCCCTTCCTTGCTCAGGACTCGCTTGACATCCACCTCCTTTTAGTACCATCAGTCTTTCTTCTCCACGTCATTACCTTAGCTGGGGTGTCTGTAGATCTCCCATCTCACACATTGGCTCTCTGGCCTCCCCCACCCCTTCAGCTGCCCTGTGATTCTGCTCCCCACTCCCCCAGCACCTCTCAGAATGATCTAGACTCCTGCTGCTGACACTGTGCCCCCACTCTCTGTGGAACACTTCAACCCACATGGCATGCCACAGCATTGTGGCCCAGCTCACCAGCCACCTCCATCCAACACCCTTCCTGGACAGACCTCATCTGTTTGGCTTCCAGAACAACACACCCTTCTGATGTCACTCATCTCAGCAACCATTCCCTCTGGGCCATCTCTACAAAAATTTCCTCACCCTGCTCTGTCTTGGAAGTTCAGGGATGAGTCCCTGAAGGTCAGAGAAGCAGGGTCTCAGTTCTCAGCCCTCTTCCCCCTCTCTACCACACCAGGTTTGAGCACAACCTGACACACCACCACCAACTAATAGTTGTCAGCTGTTGAAGCAGGATGATGGTTCCCACTGCTATTCTCTACTTCTGTGTATACTGGAAATTTCCATAAGAAAAAGTGATGTACAAATAGCTGTCTGCTGAAGGCTTGATATCAAAGTGCCTATTGAACAACCCCACAGAGGTCTACATATCACACACCCAACTGGAAATACTTTCCTCCCTCTCAAAGTCTCCCCCAGTGCCCAGGGTCATGGATATCTTGGCAAGGAACACTGTTCTAGGAGCCTCCTGCCATTCCTCCAGGACAGGAGGGCAAACAGATCCTGCATGTCAAACCTGGCCCACACCCTGTTTTCCTGTGGCCCAAGAGCTGAGAATAGCTCTTGTTCTTTTAAGGGTTGTAAACCACCCCCATCTGCACACACACAGACACCATGTGGCCCCCACTGCCTACCCACTACCTGGAAAGTTGCTGACTCCCCTCCAGGATGCCAAACCCCTCCTGCACCCTGGCCTTATCCTGGCAACACCCACCACCATGCCACCCCAAGGTGACACCATCCCTGACTGATGCTCCTCAGCCCCCAACCACCCTGCTTCATGGGCCCTGCATTTGCAGCCAAACCTCAACTGACAGAGCAGGTGACAAGTGTCACTCAGTGAGGGCACATAGTGGGTGCTGGAGAAATGTGGGTTAAGGGACACTTGTGAATATGTTCTGACTGTTCCTGCTGCATTGGGTTTTCCTGCCCCACCTCTGTGATTTCAGCTCATGGACCATGGGGGAGGCCCTTGCAGTAAGCACAAAACCATGCCCAGAGCCTACCTTTTCCTAGGGGAACACAGTGGGGTGAACACATACTCATACCCAGTGTAGACCTATTAATGGGGGAGCCCTGTGGAATTAGCCAAACCTACACCCAGCACCCACCCTTCCTGTGTGAGCCCCATGGGGTAAGCACAAACCACACCCAGAACCTAACTCTTCTTGGAGGAGCCTACCTCTTCCTACAGTGGAACATCTGCATGGGTGTCAGTGTGGCCATGCCAGCCTCTTCCTGTCCTGCTCACAGTGGATGTCATTCCAGGGCTGCAGCAGCTCCTGCCTACTGGTGGAGCCCAGCAACCCTGCTGATGAGAGCATGCTGAGCCCTGGCTGCCTTCATCCTCCTGGAGTGCATGAGAATTGGATCCCATGCTCCTGACGTCCAGGAAGGAACCATGCTTGGGTCAGGGACCAGGGCTCTGGGGTGAATCCTACTTCTGCTGTCTACAAAAGCCCCTGAGTGGCCAAGTGGTCAAGGCAGAAAATGGCCAGAGCACCATCCCTGCCACCCACCAGCAGTGTGGCCCTGTGGGATCCAGGTCAAAAAATGGGCCATGTGTCATGCTCATGTCACACCCAAGAGGACCACACTCTTGGACCCCTTCAACTATCCCATGAGTTGAGAATGGCTATGAGCCTCATCCTGCTGGGGGGAGCACGAGGCAAGGAGAAGGCAAAGAATGGGCCTCTGACCCCATGCCCTGAGAGAGGAGGAGGATGGCCCATGCAGGCTTGGCCTACATCTGCTGGGAAAGACCTTCACCTCCCCAGTATGGCTGACCTCAGGCTCTGCACTCTGGGTTGCACAGGAGGAGGGACCCTGTATTAGTCAGCCAAAGGGGTGCTGATGCAAAATACCAGAAATCTGTTGACTTTTATAAAGGGTATTTATTTGGGGTAGAAGTCCACAGTCACCAGACCATAAAGCATAAGTTACTTCCCTCATCAAAGTCTGTTGCTATGTCTGGGAGCAAGATAGCTATCAACAACTGCAAGGGTTCAAGCTTTCTGTGTTCCCCTCTTCCCAGGGCTCATTTCTCTCCAGACTCAGCACCTCTGCTCTCTCCACAAGGCGAGCTGTAGAGTATCAGGCAAATGGCTTATCTCTCTTTCTGGGGCCTCTGCTGCGTCCAATTGAGCCTTCTCTCCTTCTTCACATATCTGCTTCTCTGTGTGTTTACTTCCCAGGCTCCAGGATGAAAACTCCAAACTTCCTTCTCTGCAGTGCAGTTTCTCTGTGAGTCTCTGCCTCCTTGGTGGGTGGGGTCTAAACATCCTACTGATGTGGCCCAATCAAAGCCCCAATCATTCTTTAATGAAGTAAAAGTGAAACCTCTGAATCCAATAAAATCTAATATGCCCAGAGAAGCAGACCAAGTTACAAATATAATCCAATATCTATTTTTGGAATTCATAAGTAATGCCAAACTGCTACAGACCCCTTCTGTGGGTCTACACATGATCACTCATCCTGGAATGACCTGCTTCCACTTACTGGACTTCCTAGTTAACAAAGGATGCATGGCCTTGGCCCAAGCATGTTGCCCACCATTTACTTAGCTCCATCAGGCAGCACAGCAGGCCTTCCCATGGTCCATTCTGACATTTCTCATCACAAGCACTCACTGAACCAGTGTTCTTGGGACTATTTTGGTGAAGACGCCAGAATTTCTTCTGGAGACATTGAGAATTGTTCAGCGTTCTCTCCAGGACATTAGATAAACCCATGTCTCACTGGGCAGTGGTCCTCATGGCTACAGGAACCCCACACTTTGTGTGATTCCAAGGCCTCTGGGATGGTAGCTCACCATGACCTTGCCTGCCTGGAAACTTCAAGGACCCTCCACAGAACCTCCACACCTGCCCCAGCTGAGCAGGACAGGCTGGAATAATTCCTGTTCTTGGCATGGTGGCCTCAATGCAGTGGGCACCTCTTCAGAGAGGCTGCCATAGAGCACCCAACTGAGCTGATGACACTGCTCTCTGTGATCCTGTCCCTCTGCCCCAGTCCCCCCTCCAGGAGCTGGTGGGTGGCCTGGTGCTGCTCCTGCTGGGCCAGTATGTACTCGCACACCAGAAACATGTCTTCACTGTCCAGCAGGTGCAGATGGAGCAGGCTTTCCAGCAGGGCCTCACCTGGCTGAGGTCATCCTGCAGGTCCTGGCACAGCCTTCACACAAGGGCCACAAGCTCTGAAGCTGGTGGACAATAGTTCCCACTCTTCTGCAGCAGCACCAGGAAGCTTTGCATGACCTCTCAGGCTGGGGATCCACCCTGCCAACACAGAGAACAGCCACTGCAGCACTGGCCTTGGTCACCACACAATGCGCATGGCACTGTCCACATCCTCCTCATCCTCAGACCTCCTCCATGCAGCATGCCCAAGAAAAGGCAGGAGTGGGGGCCAGATGCCCTTGAGAATTTCCTCCCAAATCCCCAAAGAACACAGTCTTCAAGGAACTCCAACTGAGGGCCATGCTCATGCCTAGGGCCACCCTGCACAGCTGTCTGTCTCTGAATCTCTCCTCTGACCCCTGGGCCACACTGGCCCAGGCAGCTGAGGGGCCCATCCCTGGCCAGTCCCAATAATGAAGAAAGTGCACAAGGAAAGGAAAGCCCCTGCTTAGCAATGCTGCTTGTTGACCCTGGCAGGCTTATGTCCTGCATGTGTGCTTTGGCTCACTTCCCTCCATGAGAGCTTGTAAGGTAGTCCCTAGAGGTGCCCTAATTTGCAGGTGTGGACATCCAACTCAGAGGGTTGAGGCAACTTCTTATTGTCACCAGGCAGGTGACCCAAGCAGGCTGGCCTCTGTGTCCAAGCACCAACCCATATACACCTAGAAGGCCACTCTGCCCCCCCTGAGGCATGGGCACATGCCCATCTGGAACCTCCAGAGCTAGGTGCTAGCTGGTGGGACTCCTGGGCTTTCTGCATTTTTCCTCAGTTTATACAAATCTCACTATGAACAGACACACATTTTCACATCAAAAACAGCAAAAGGGACCAACAGCCTCTGCCACCCTGAGCCTGCCTGTTACCCATGGCCTTGCTCATATACCCAGTTCTGACACATGTTCTGTCAGAGGACTGGAATATGCTGAAGCATGTCCCCCCACAGACACTTAGGTGCATCCTAGTGCCTGCCTTTCCAAACAGAATGCCTTTGTTTGCACCTGAACTCTCTTTTCTATGAGATGGACTTCTAGGGGTGAAGCTAAAGTGGGGTGGGATATGGAAATTAAAATTATTCACTGATAGGCCAAATTACATTCCCAAAAGGCAGCAAGAACCTACATGTCCATAGAGAGCAGATGGCTGGACCGGTCAGTCCCGCTGGCCCAGTGGTCTGCTCTGTCTTTCTCATTCTCTCCTTCCAGGCTGAGAATGTGCGGGTGTCCATGGAACTACAAGGCTTGTTCTCACCAGGCCAGCTGTTGCTCCTCCTTCCCTATGCACATCACCCCACCAGGGTGACTGACTTTAGTCTCCAGACCCCACCTACTGAATTTTAGTGGCCCTTCTGTCCCCAGACTTGAGACCCTCACACCCAGGGGTGACCATGCTGTTCTGCACACTTTACCAACTGCAGGAGGCTCTGGACTTCAGATAAGGGGCAGAAGACCCCATAACCCTTCTCAAAAGAGAGGCATTTCCAGGAATTCCACTGGGGGTGGGCTTCTCTTACCACCCCCAATTACTTCAGCACAGACCCATCCCCATCAGACGCTTGGAAGAGGTGGGGAATGGGGAGGGAAAACTGGAGGCAAGGCTTCCACTACAGGTCTAATACAGAGAACAGAAATTAAGATTGGAAAGGGATTCATTTGTGGACCCTGGTTTTGAATTGGGTCTGCAGCCTTTCCAGGCCTAGATATTTAAGGGATGATTGGAGTATAGGTAACCTCTGAGCATCTGCACTGCAGGAGGCCCCCACCTGCCCAGCACCCCAATATCTGTCAGGCAAGCCTGCTGCTCTGCATAGAAAGTCCCACACATGCCCCACATCCTGCTGTTGTGGTCCCACTTCTCAGCACTGAGAGTCTTCCTTCAGGTCCCGTGCATCTGGCCATTCCCCACCCACCCCCACCTGGACTCACAGAGGGGTCCTGGGCTAGGACACTCCCCCATGCCATTTCCATACTCAGGGCCAAGCACATGCTCCAGGTGCCTCTGCTGGCACTGCACCAATTCCTGCCCATTTGGGCTGAGCCTACCCCCCATCCCTGGTCTGCATTTCTTCCTGTGCGTGGGACACTGGGGTGGCCTTGCCAGTTTGCAAACCCTGTGGAATTGCATTTGTGCCAGGAAAGCACTGGGCTTTACCTATCAGAATTTCTGGACCCAGGGTTGAAGGGCCCTGGGTGGCCTTGTGTCCCCCTTTGCTCTTGCACCCTCAGATACCCTTTCTGTGCCCCTTACCTGAGCTCTCCTGTGACCTCCCAGGACTGGT
>JAQZBX010006193.1:0-53952 GCA_029593785.1 Cabassous unicinctus | reverse complement strand
GGCACTTTTTTTTTATTTAATTTTTTTTTTATTTTTAAAGCAGCTTTAGATTATATAAATGTTACATTAAAAATATAAATGATTCCCATATGCCCCACTCCATCCCCGTTCCATAATTTCTCACATTAACAACATCCTTCATTAGTGTGGTACATTTGTTACAATTGATAAACATATATTGGAGCATTGTTACTAACTATGGATTACAGTTTACATTACCATTTACATTTTGTCCCACACAATTTTGCAGATTATGACAAAATATACAATGGCCTGTATCCGTCACTGCAATGTCATGCAGGGAAAATCCAAAGTCTTGAAAATGCACCCAGATTGCACCTATTCTTCCCTCTCCCATCCCTCAGAAACTTTGGTGCCCACTGATTTTACATCAATGGCAAGAGTTCTTCTATTGCTAGAATAATAAGTCTATAGTAGAATAATAATAAGTCTACTTTAGTCCATTGTTCATTCCCCAATCTTGAGGATTTGGGGATGGTGATGCCACTCTGCTTCTAACTGAGAGGGTCTTAGATCCCATGGGGCAGATGGATGGAACTATCTTGCTTGCAGTTGCAGACACTTTGTTCCTTGGGATGGGTGTTGCCCATCATCATCTCCTTGTTAGTTGTCCTGGGTGAGTCCAATGAACTGGAGAGTAGGTTTTGCAACTCTGCTGAGATTCAGGGCTCAACTGGTACATGGGCAGACCAAAGATTTAAGTCTCTGGGACATATATTTATCAAGTATAGTGCTAATTATAGGTTCAAATATAAGGGACAGAAGAACCATGTGTAAAGAACCTATAAATGAGTCTGACTCTGTTACACTGAGGAGCATAAATTCCAAAGTAGGCCCACTGACAGGGTGCCAAATTCCTGAGCTGTCTGCCCTGCTTGTAGTGTATGGATATCTCTAGAGCCCTCAGGAGTCCTGGTATTTGAAGCACTGTTTATGGTGGCAGTCAGACCGTACTTTTGAAACGTATAGCTGACTAATTCTCATAATAACATAAAAGGGAGCTATTGTTATCTCCGTTTTGTGAAGAGAAAACATGTGTGTAAAATCAATTCTCAATATTTGCAATCGTTAAGTTCTACAAAGTTACCACGAATGCTGAATTAGCACGTACTGAACCACTGCTCCTGGGGGAATTAGAAGGTTCATGTGAGCTTCTAATGACATTTTTTGTCAGCTGACCAAAGGTCAACATTTTGTCAACCTTGTTTTATGTGTGTTTCTGTTAAAGACACCTTTTAAATATATATTGTTGATCCATTAGCATTGAACTCATGGCCAGGAACCCTATAACTCATGCCTGAAAGAAGCTTATCTATTACATGTATTTTCTCCCCAATATACACTGCAGCCTTCTTGCACTCAGTAACACTAGACAACACTTAAGCATACATTTTGGGGCTATATCAAACAGTAAAAACACCAACTAAAAGCACAAAAAGGTGGAAAAAGTGGTACTAAATATATAGCAAAAAATGGGAAGCAGATGTGGCTCAAGCAATTGGGCTTCCATCTACCATATAGGAGGTCCAGGGTTTGATTCCTGGGGCCTCCTGGTGAAAAGCGAGCTGGCCTGAGTGGAAGTGCTGGCGCATGCAGGAGAGCTGGCCCGTGCAGGAGTGCTGGCGTAGAGAGAGCTGGCTCAGCAAGATGATATAACAAAAAGAGACACAGAAGAGAGACACTAAGAGACACAGCAGACCAGGGAACTGAGGTGGTGCAAGAGATTGAGCACCTCTCTCCACTCTGGAAGATCCCAGGATTAGTTCCTGGTGCTGCCTGGAGAGAAGACAAGCAGACACAGAAGAACACACAGAGAGCAGACAGCAAGTGCAAACCAATGAGGAGAGGGGTGATAAATAAATAAATCTTTAAAAAAAAAAATATATATATATATATATCAAAAAAGACACTTGCTTACAGTATGAGACTGAAATAAAAAGGCAAAGCATCACCTTGTTTGACCTCAGCTGGGAAAGTATTTTGGGTGACTCAATTGTTTCACCACTCTGCACATGTGCCTAAATAACTGATCAAAGGCCACTAGAACTGATTTAGATGTTACAGGTGGGTAAATACAGAAGCCTCAAATAATGAGGACCGACTCTATGTTTATACAAACACATAAAACACCCAAACATAGGCACACATAAATAAATAAAGAACATGCTGTATAGAAAGAAGTGTCATTTAAAAAGTGAGGAATGAAGAAAAGGAGAGTTGGATGGATTATATTTTAAGAAATATGATCTGGGAATGCTTTATTAAGAAGGTGTTATTTAAGTAAAACCTTGCAGAAAAGTGAAGGAGCTATATAAAGTAAATAAAAAGAAATGAAATAAAAAGGGAAAAAACATAGAACTGTATAAGACAAAGTGAAATCTGTTCCCATTTCCTTGCATCTGGGCTATCTGTGTGACTTGTTTCACCAGTATCATGTTGTGAAATCGTCAACTGCAACTTCTGAGACTAAGCTTTAAGAATCCTTGCAGCTTCCATTTTTGATCTCTTGGAACCCAGTTGCCAGACTGTAAGGAAGCTAGGCTGGATGGATGGAGGAGAGCAGAGGTGCCCCAGTCGACAACCCACACTACTACCAGCCATGTGCCTGAAGCCATATTGGAAGTTCTAGCCCTGTCTTAGCTCCCCATATGATTGTAACTGCAAGAATGAGCCCAGCGAGACCAGCAAAGTTAGACATATTAGCCAATGGAATTGAACTGAGAGTTCAAAAACAGACCCTCATGTCCATGGTCAATTGACTTTTTTTCATTTAAAAATTATTGAAGATTATCATTCATACATTAACATACATAAACAATAAGTGTATAGTAAAAGTTGTGAACTCACAAAACAAACAAATATACTGTACAGGGCTCCCATACATCACCCACCACCAACACCTCGCATTGTTGTGAAATATTTCTTACAAACTATAAAAGAGCATCATCAACATATTACTACTACCTATAGCCAACATCTTACATTTGGTGCTGGTCAATTGATTTTTTATGGTGCCAATTTTAAATAGTTTTACTTAAAACATTGCATTTTCCACTTTCAATACAGTGCTATAAAGTACAATGTTACATCCTTTCCCTATAAACATATTGTGTAGTCAAGTATTGAGAATGCCCAGGAATGGTCAATTGATTTTTGACAATGCTGCCAAATCCACCCAGCTGAGTCAGAATAGTCTATTCAATAAATGATGCTGGCATAACTGGATATCCATATCCAAAAGAAAGAAAGAGGACCCCTTATCTCATACTTTATACAAAAATTAACTCAAAATGGATCAAAGACCTAAACATAAAAGCTATAACCATAAAACTCCTAGAAGAAAATGTAGAGAAAGATCTTCAAGATCTTGTGGTAGGGGATGGGTTCTTAGACCTTATACCAAAAACATGAACAATGAAAGAAAAAAAATAGATAAATGGGACCTCGTCAAAATTAAACACTTTCATGTTTCAAATGACTTTGATAAGAAAGTAAGGGGCAGCCTACTCAATGGGAGAATATATTTGGAAATCACATATCTGATAAGGGTTTGATACCATGTTATATAAACAGATCATACAATTCAACAATAAAAAAGACAAGCAACCCAATTTAAAAATGGGCAAAACAGATGAATAGACATTTTTTTCTAAAAAGGAAATACAAATGGCCAAAAAGCACATCAAAAAATGTTCAACATCACTAGCTATGAGGGAAATGCAGATCAACATTATAATGATAGATCATTTCACACCTTATAGAATGGTCATTATTTAAAAAAAAAAACAAAACAGAAAACCACAAGTGATAGAAAGGATGTGGAGAAACAGGAACACTCTTCACTGTTGGTGGGAATGTAGAATGGTGCACCTCTGTGCATGACCATTTGGAGGTTCCTCAAGAAGCTAAATATAGAACTGCCTTATGATCCAGCAATCCTGTTATTAAGAATATATTCAGAAGAACTAAAAGCAAAGATGTGAGTATACATTTGCACACCAATGTTCATAGCAGCATTATTCACAATTGCTATAATACAGAAACAGCCCAAGTGCCCATCAACTGATGAATGTATAAACAAAATGTGGTATATACACACAATGGAATACTATTCATCTGTAAGAAGAAATGAACTTGGGAAGCACATCACAACATGGATGAAACTTGAGAACATTATGTTGAGTGAAATAAGACAGACTCAAAATGACAAATATTGTATGGTCTCATTAATATGAACTAAATGTGATGAATAAACTCATGGAGGTAAACTCTAGACTATAGGTTATAAGGAAATAGAATGGGGGTTGAGAAGAGGAGCTGATGCTTAATGTATTATAATATTTAATAAGGTTTATTGTGAAAGTGTGAAAATGAATAGAGTTGATGGTAACACATTATAGTGGGTATAACTAACACTGCTGATTTATACATGTGATTGTAGCTGAAAGGGGTAGTGTAGGGATGTAAATGTCAATTGAAAGGAAGCTAGAGGATAATCTAGGGACTGTATAACATAGTAACTTAGTGGATGAAGATTGTGGTTAATAGTATAAATATAAGAGTGTTCTATTACAAAGTGTTAAGAATATGGTGATAAGTGAGAAATTACAACTAATGTAACTTACGAATATAGTTAACAATAATATTTTAATAGTTTTGCAGCAATCACAAAGAAGATGCCATATCAATTCTAAAGGCCAGCAATAAGGGGGTATGGGATTTTTCCTTTTGGAGTAAAGAAAATATTCTAAAATTGACTGAGGTGATGACAGCATTATTCTGTGATCAAAATGAGAGCCACTGAATGTACATTTTTAGTGGATTGTACAAGGCATGGAACTGTATAACACACTGAATCTTGTGGTGGTAGATGGACTGTGGTTAACAGAACAAATATGAGAATGCTCTCTCATGAACTATAAAAAATATATAATACTAATAGAGGGTGTTAATAATAGCGTGGGTTGGGGGAAAAATATACCAAACGTAAGATATGGACTATAGTTAATAGTAATATTTTGAGGACACTCTTTAATCTTGTGTAACAAATTTTCCACAAGAATACAAGGTGTTGGTTATGGGGTGATGTATGGGAGCCCTGCATATTATGCATGTGTGTTTTGTAAATTCACAATTTTTATTATACACGTGTTGTTTATGTTTGTCTTGTATGAATGATATATACCAAAATGTTTTTAATGAAAAAGAAAACATTCCAGGCAGAAATAATAGCCAGTGCAAAGTTGCTAAGACTGAAACATTCCTGAAATCTTCAAATTAGAGCAAGAAGACTAATGTGTGTTAAGCAAGGTGAATGAGAGGGGAGGAATAGGAGAGAGATTAGGTTAATAATTAGACAGGATCTCGGTGGGACAGGACTACATTGTGGAGGATCTTGTAGGTCATTGTAAAGAATTTGGCTTTAACTCTGAGGCAAGTGAGAAGCCACTGGACAGTTTTTAGTAGAGGAGAGAAATACTCTGACTTTAGTTTTAAAGGAATCCCTCTGGTTCTTGTGAGTCTAAGGTAGAGGCGGGGAGATCTGTTAAAAGGTCATTATAGCAACCCCCATCTGAGATGATGGGGAATCTCGGCAGTTTGGTAGCAGGAAATGTGGTAAGAATTGGCCAGATTCTAGATGCATTTTGAAGACTTACTGATGGATTTGGGTGAAGGATATGAGAGAAGGAGAAGCAAGGAGAGTTCACTCTTAGATATTTGGTCTAAACTGTGAGGATGGAGTTTCCACCAGGTGAAACCAGGAAGGCTACAGGTATAGCAGGTTTTAAGTGAAATGGTTGGGAGTTCAGTTTTAGATGCTTTAAGTTCTAAAATATCTATAAGACAGGCAAGAAGAAAGTCAAAGAATGTATTAGAAATTCTATCCTGGAATTTATATTTGGGAGTCATTGGCAAATGGATGATTAAGAAGTCATAAGATTGGATGGGTTCACCACAGGAGTAAATTAGCAGAAGAAAAGGAGACCAAGGACTGAGCTCTAGGACAGGCCAACTTTAGGAGATCAGATAGAAGAGAAGGAATGAGATCAGGAATTTGAGAAGGAGTAGCCAGTGAGATGGAAGGGAAACTAATTAGGTGTTGTATAGAAAGACAAATGAAAAAAGTTTAACAAAGAGGAGTACTGACAAGTTATGTCAAACGCTGCCAGTAATGTAATATGAGGATGTAGAGTAGACAACTGATTTGAGCAATGTGAGGATCATTGGTCACTTCGACAAGAGTGGTTTTCAGGGGAGTGATCGAAAGTCTGTCTGGAGTGAGTTTAAGAGAACATGGGATATGAAGATTTGGAGAGAGTGAGTATAGATAACTCTTTCAAGGAATTTTGTTGCAAAAGGGAGAAAGAAAATGGGGCAGGAACTGACAAGTGGAGCCAAGACAAGTTTCTTTTTGTTTGTGTTTTATTTGTTGCGGGTGGTGCTTTAAGGATGGGAGATATAACATGTTTAGCTGCTAATAGGAATTTCAGGAGAAGGAAAGTCAAAGTCTAGAAATGAGATCTTTATGGGAACTGTATCCTTGAATAGGTGAGGCGGAATGGCTTTAGGAGTGAGTAAAGGTTATTTATCTAGCTTAAAGGGTTAGAAGGCAGCATGGGTGGGTGCAGATGCTGGTGGGTGGGCCAGTGTGGTGTTGGGAGCTCATGGAAGTTCTCTCGTGATTGTTTCAATTTTATCTTGAAGTAGGATGCTGAGAGTGAGAGTGAAAGAACAGATGCTGGAAGTTTTTGGAGAGAGTTAAAAACAGTAAATCAATTGTCTAGAAGTATGAGAAAGTGAATAGACGGGGAATATTGTGTGATGCCTGGCAGCACACTGAAATACCACAGTCATAAACTTGAGTAAGACCCATCAACTGGTTGTAGACATTTGTCCGTTCACATGTAGCTGCAGAGGTAAAGGTACAGAACAGGTAGAAAGCTGGTTTTAACCAAGTTTGTGGTTTTGATAAGCAATCAATAGGGTGTGAAAGGAGGCAAAGAGGTTAAGACTATAGATAATGGAGTTATGATGATGGTTGATTATGAAATTTAGTCTGAGAGAGTAGATGAGGGAAAAGAAAATATATGGTAAGATTGTGGAATAGACAAGCCTGTTGCTGTTGAGTGAACAGTTGGTATTAGAAAAGTGACTGTTAAATACACTCAATTTTGTTACTTGATTATTTTGTGTAGATATGCTTTTATTTGCTTTGATGCACACATAAAGAGAAAATAGAGAAGCTGAGATATTTTTCTGAACTTCCACAGCTGAAATTGACAAACACATTCTAATTCTCCTAAGAATTGTGTATTCATGGACCTGCCATTTTTAACATAAGTTCTCAGGGAAGCAGGTTCAATCTTTCAGATCCCCAGCATTGTCCTGACTGCAATGCCATAGCCAGGGTGCTTTTTTAGGACCACAATGACAGGGAATTTATGTTTCTAGCTGGGGGCCCATAGTGATCACCTTGTTCAAAGACTTCACTTTACAGACGAGGGCTCTGGATCCTGGAGGGTGACATGGTCATCCCTGGGTCCATGGGTAATGAGGTACCGTCCTTACTAGAACCCAAGTAGCTGCTTTAGCTATTATTTTCTGAGCTCCATGCTGCCACCTGTTTTACTATGGATTTATTGGACATGATAGATCCTCAAACTAATAAGGCTTTTTTTTGTTATACTCTTTGCATGACTGTCCATGATGTCTTCTTTAAAAGTAGAAGACCGACAGTTTGAGGCACTCATTTTCCTTCTGCAAGCCACGTCTCTCTGATTCCATCAGCACAAGTGTTTTATTTATTGGAAAGACAAAGAGAGAATTCTGAAGTAGAAATTTAAAATGCCCATCTGGGAAAATTCAGATGAAAGCTTCATGATCCAGTTCTGTGACAGCTGAGCCAGCAGCAGGCTCCCTATGTCTCGCAAGGTACGTGCTTCCACTGAAGAAAAGGGAACATCTAAAGTGCTTTAGGGCAAGCTGTCCAAAAGTGAACTTTTCCTTTTCCTGACAAAGAAAACAATGGGAGAACTTCAAATCTCTCAGAAGTTAGTAAAAAGAGCCTGAGAGCTTTTCCCAGACCAATGTGTGCAGCCACCTCTCACCCCTGTGTGGAGGGCAACAGCCCTGACCCTGTGCTTGTTCTCTGGTGGTTTGCACACCGAGTACCCACACTTCCTCAGAGCAATGCAGTCCATTTCTGTAGTACGCAGGCTGGCGTCTCCTTACTTTCTTACAAAGATCTAGAGCAGCCTTTCTCTAGAACCTGAGCCCAGAAGGCAGTGTGAGTGGCTATCTCTGCTCATTAGAGAGCAACTGCTTGCTTGTCCAGTTATTGCTGACCTTAGTTTAGTCCCAGAAGTGGCACAGCCATTCATGCACCTTTCTAAAACTGATGAACTGTTTTGGCACAGTGTGATGGTTAATTTTACGTGTCAAATTGGTTTGGTTATGGTGTCCAGATAAATATGTCAAATATCTTCATTTTCTTCCCTGTCTTATTCCTTTATTATGTAACATGAGTTGTATTATGTTTACATCATAATCGTTAAGTTAGAGGATATTAAGACGAGTGAGCAGTATCCAAGGATTTTCACCTTCCTCTGGGGAAAGGGTTAGTGTATTTTCAGATGTGTGCAGGATAGTTGTATCATGTGAGGCAGAAGTATTATTTTTTTAAGATCTTTCTTTGCAGATTAAGTGTTATTTAAGGGGATGTGTATGGATGGCAAGTTGACAAGGAGTGGACTGTGATGGTTATACAACTTAGCTAGCTTATGGTGCCCAGTTGTTTGGTCAAATACTGGCTGAGATGTTACTTCAGTGGTATTTTGTAGATGTGATTAATGTCTACAATCAATTGACTTTGAGTAACCCTCCCTAAAGGAGGTGGGTCTCATCAAAGCAGTTGGAGGTCTTATGAACAAAAAAGTGAGGGGTCCAAAGAAGATGAAGATAAAGATGACAAAGGTGAAGTCCTGCCTCAATTGTGCAGCATCACTTTTACTGGAATTTCCAACCTGCTTGTCTACTTTCAGATCTTGGACTAGCCAGCCTCCATGATCCCATGGGCCAATTCCTTAAAATAAATCACATAATAAACATACATGTATGTCCTGTTGGTTCTATTTCTCTGGAGAACCCCACTTGGTATATACAGCAGGGATGATGTTTGCAAACTGGTAAGATAAGCAATTGTTACAGAATTTTCAATTTTGACATATTAGAAATAGATACATTAAGAGTTATTTTGATTAGAACATCTGTTGCCTTTAAAACTACAACTGATCATCATACTGGTAAAATTTTTCATGTGTTCTATGGGGAAAGCCAACCATTTCATTTCTACATGACTTCTGCCATTTCCTTCTTTCCCTTTCTATCCCCTACTCCATCTCTTGGGAGAGCAAAATAAGTATTTTAAAGAGAAAAATCCAAATTTTAAAAATATTATTTCTGATTAAAACTTGTTTGTGATTTTTGCATTATTGTTAATGCCAGTCCATAAACAAAATCACCAATGAAAGCCTTAGAGTATGATAGAGGGACTTCTGCAGTTCCATGATATATAAATGCCACAAAAGGCCTGTACTTCTATTGAATTCTAATATTACAAAGGAAAGATTTTAGGAATAAAACCATGAAAATATATATGCTTAAAAGAACTCTGTAAATAAAGGAAAGCTCATGCCAGTGAAATAAGACCTGAATTTGGAAAGTATTAAGTTATTCTGTTTTCAGGGAAATCCAGTTTCCAGTGTAAGAGGTCATCTCTAATGACATGCTTTAGGAGCATCAGTAGCTAGATTATTTCAGCTCAGAGCCTGGGGACATTTCTTTAAAGAATCTGTAGTCAACCTACCTGTCCTGAAATCATTACTATGAATCGCATTCATTTTCTCAATATCCCACTGTACATACCGAGTTTCGGACTGAGGCCAGTGAAAGTTAGTTGCCTACTTGCTGCTACATCTTTTAGAGTCTAAGAATTTTGCAAAAATCAAAGCCCAGACATGTTCTACAATTTAAAACATGCAGATAGATTTCACCTCTAATCTTTGAGATCCATCCAAAATAGCTTGAGAAAGGGCTGTTTTAAAGGGTCGCATTTTAGATTGCAACAGTCTCATTGCTTAACTGCCCCTTCCCTTCCCCTCCCTGACCTGGGGCACAATGGGAATTTGCCTCATTGTGACAGCACAATTACTGACCCTGGCTCCCGTGGCTATAGCTTTGAAGTGAGAGGTATTAGGAAGAAAAATGAGGCATGCAATTCTTTTAGAGAAAACATTTATGCATAAGTATTTAACTATCTAATGACCTCCTTTAATTACTCGAAATTGCACATCACAAGCTAATGCAATTCAATTTTGCAGGCGAGTGATATAGCCATAGCCCAGTCTTTGTTATTTACGGTAGACAACCAGTGGCCCACATGCCACCATAAAACACTGATCTAGCCCTGCTCTCTTCTCTTATCTAACACACAGTATCACCACCCTTTATTTATTACCATCCTTCCTTTGTTTTTTTAAAACATTCTCCTTTCTTTTAATTTTTTTACTCCCAGTTATTCTACATGATTTCACCTTCTTCCTCTTGCATAAACCTTACATCTTCCAGAAGTATCTGAGAACATTATTTATTCCCAGGGGTGGTATCTTATAATACAGAGTATTTCAGAACCATGGCCCATATATTAATTTAGCTGTGGGTCTATGTTTTGCCAGTATCAGGACTACAAAGCTTGATTTTAGCCCGATTTTGACAAGAAGAAGAGATGACAAGGAAGTCTTTGACCATACCATGTCCAAGGTAACTGCTCAGAGACTGTTCTCTCTGCACATAGAGGGGCCAAAGCTGTGAAGGCAAACCTGAAAATGAGATGAAGAGTAGTCTTATTTCATTCTAAAAGCTTGCTTTGCTTTCATGCCCCTTCCAGCTAAAATCCTTCAAAGATTCCCCATTTTCTTTTGAAGAAAGTTCTACAATTCCCTTTGTTTTGAAGGCCAACCTCAAATTGGCTTTAAAGCATCTTTCCATTTAGATCTCCATTAGTTCCTTGCAGGCCCCTAGACCACTGTGATTATTCATTTTTTTCCCTAAAGGTGCTTCCATTTTACATAATTATCCTTGGATCAGGCCCAGTGTGGCCAACCCACTCACACCTGCATGCATAAAACCAGCTAAAGCCAGATCGTACATCAAATCATCCATGAGGTTTCATCTATTCCTTCTACTAAGAAATAACGTATAATTTGCCCACAGGAGAACAATTTCCTTTTTTTAAATACCTTTCCACAGAGAATCTTCACCTTTCTGTACATTTCTAAATAGTTTTTAAATAATGTCGTGAATATTATTGTGTCCCCACTAGCCTCTAAACTCTTTGAGAGAAGGAATTGTGCTTTGCCTTTTTTGCAAGTGCAGTAAAAGTTTAATGGTCCTTGGTTGAAGACTGGATTAACGTCATGCTGAAATGTGTTTTAGGGAAAGGGGTTTTCCTTTAATGCCCATTAAGTCAGGTCGCTGTTACCTCTTTTTCCAATTCTACAAAGTGACAGAATTCATTCTCTGACTGAGCTTATTCCGACTCTAGTTTGTCTACAAGAAGCCAGTTTTAAGTTAAGGGCTTGATAATTCACTGCTCTGGAGAACATGGGTAAGCTTGTGAATAATCCTTAGCCTCCCTGTGCTCTCGATAAAATGAAGAAATCATCAATTCTTACACTGCAATATTAAGACTGACATGGGAAGCCCTCAGTTCATCACCTGGCCCTGTGCTCAATATGCATCACCTCTTTTGACTGCACTGAAAGAACAGATTGAGGGAAACACTGGGATTTTTTATTTTTTCAAAGAACAAACTATTTTTGTTGTTTAGTAACCAATAAACACAGTTCTTAGTCCTTCCCATTTTATTTGGGTTAAGAAATAACCAAACATATATAAGTTTTTCTGCTTAAAAATGCATCTGAGGCAGGTTAATACAGGGTAATGGAGGAGAAGATGAGCCACAACATGGCTGACACACAACATAGTTGACAGACAACATGGCCGATAGACAACATGGCTGTAAGACCTCACTGGGACCTTGAATTTAAACTTGAGGTCCCAGTTTCTCTTTCCAGGACCTCCCCTTGACCCCAGATATTCCAAACCAGCCTTACCATTGGCCCCTACCACAGGTGGGGTAACCAATAACCATCGGGGCCCATCCCCTTATCATTAGCAAGGGAGTGGAATAATTAACAGTTTAAAAGGTAATCACATGAGGTAGAGCTGGCTTTCTCTGCCTAGAGGGACCTGCACCAAATTTTGGTGTGTCTTTCCATCTTTCTCTCCCATTTCTCAGCAAGCTCTGTTCTTTTCCTCATTTCACAATAAATTGCTTCTTACTGGCCTAACTAAACTGGCATGTTCATAAATTCATTTATGCATCATAGCCAAGAATCTAGAGGAATCCATCACTTCTCTGTCTTCACATCCATTATGCAGATTAAAGTTAAGAATGCCAGGAAAGCTATAACAGGGAGGCAGCAGAAGTCACACAATTAGAAGTATGTGTGTTTAAATAATTATTTTGGTTTACAGAAGCTGTGCAAAATGATCAGAGAAATTTAATCTAAAACAAGCTTACTGGCAGCAAATGAAAACTAAAATGAAGGAAATTTAGACAGAGGGAAATAAATGCCTGTTCTAAAAAACTTTTTCCAGAATAGCTTTAAACTACCATCTAGTATTTGCATCTTTATTTGTGACCAAAATTATTCATGCAGCTGGCCAATATCATGCCAGAATTTTAAGCTGCAAATTGAGATGCAGATTCAATAAGTCACTCAGAAAAGAAGTCATGAGACTGGACCTCGTGTTGGTAATTATTCCCGATTCATCAGCAAGGGCAGGAGCTGATTTTATCATTTCATAACAAATCACTTCTGATCAGTTTCCTCCCGGGTGTTTACGAACAGCCAAGACCCAAAGCTGTTAAACATGAAGAAGAGGCTGTCAGGCTGGCACTGGAGTCGTTTTTCAAAAACCAAGTCCCTGATCATGTGGAAATAATGGCTTAGCAGAAATGTGGAATGGAGATGGGAATTTAAATATAAAGCTTGGTGTTAGAAGCATGTTTGTGAGCCAATTGCACACATTTGGCCAGTGATTAAGGGCATGGACTCGGGAGGCAGATGATCTGGGTTCGAATCCTGACTATGCCACCTATTAGCTGTGCCCACTTCTCGGTCCCATAGATTTTCTGTGTTTCAGTGTTCTCATCTGTAAAGTCAGGATAATAACACTATGGACCCCAAGGGCTGATATGAGAATTGAATTGGTTAATAGATATAAAGTGCTAAGAACAAAGCACACAGTGTGATGTCATTGCTATTATGATACGCACTTTTCTTTTTGAAAAAGAACAACTTCTTTAGCCGTTAACACAAAACCTGCCATTATATTTTCAAATTCCTAAAATAGTGACTTTAAATTAAAATTATGTCAAAGCATGGCTTACATTTTATACGTTCCCTGATGGGTATGTCTCCTTTGGAATTTCGTATCTTCATTCCTGTTCTCTTCATAATCCTGCGGGATGTAATTTAATTGCAGAGCTCAGAGCACCAACTCATCAAGGTGAGGACTTTTCTAAATTTTCACAGGGGTGAGCCTCCAGGAGTTCTGTGAAAAGGATGCAGGGTCAGACAGATATCCCATTGGCGACTCTGCTTTCCTGAGCCTACAAGAGGATGGGGTCTATAACCAGATCTCCACACAGGAGGTCTCCGTTCGCCAGAGCTGCTGCCATAAATACCACAAACTGGTTTTGGTTTAACAATGGGAATTTATTGACTCATGGTTTTGAGGCTAGAAGAAGTTCAAATTCAAGACATCAGCTGGGCTAGCTTTCTCCCCAAAGATTGCCATGTTCTGGGGCTGGCTGCCAGCCATCCTTGGGGTTCCTTGGCCTGTACCTCTGGTTCTGTCACATGGTGAGGTCCCTTCTTTGCTGGCTTCTGTGGCTTACCAGTTCTCTTTATAAAGCCTCCAGTATTAGGGTTTGAAGCTCACCCCTATTCAGTTGGCCATTCTTAAACAGGGCCTTCAAAGATCCAATTCACAGCTCAGTCCACACCCTGATTCACCTTACCAAATTCAAAGACACCATTTACAATGGGTTCATACCCATAGGAACCTGGGTTAAGATTCAGAACATGCCTTTCCTTGGGGACATGATTCTACCTAGCAAACGGGGCTTATCTTCCTCACCAGGGGTGGATCAGGGAGAAACATTAAGGAGGTTTACTCCTCCTTTTATTTGGGGAATATACATTTCATTGCTTTAAAGGGAGAATTTTAAATATTTCTTGGAAAGTTATGCTGAATGTCCAGATAGACTCAGGACAATAAACCATGCTTCCACGATCTTAGAGTTGTACTCAGAAAGGGTTTTTACAGTTCTTATAACTGCTCAGTGAGAAATTAGGCCACACAAATCTTCATCCTCTCATACAGTTTTGGAAATTCCAGTAACTATTGCACCAAAGACATCATCTGTTTTGTGGCTGGCTTCACGAGGGGAATCAGAGTCATTATTACCTTTGGCTTATTACAGGGGTTAATAGAAGAATATAGAATTCACCTATTAGTGATTAGAGCACTTAACATAAATCTAAGAAATTCCTCCAAAATTTTACCTGAAATTAAATTGAAAATGAATGTTGGGTAGGTGAAAATGATTTTCACTTCATATTACTGAGTGTTGTTTCTAATAAAAGGAATCCATATTCTCTTATATAAAAATGTTCAGTACATGATTTGAGAGACTCTGAAGATAAAATCACTTATTAAAAACTCATTTGCAAAGTTTCCATATTGTGGAAATGTTATTTATTGAGAATCAATTCATTATTTTATTGGTTGACACAGATTATGGTGGTGTGTAATTATATTTACATAACCACAGTATAAGATGATTTTATAGTTTCTTTAATAGCGCCTTCCCAGTGTTGCAAAGATCTGTGTTTTAACTTAATGGGACTTTAATTAAGTCACCAAGAACACTTCACAAAGAATCACAGCAGGGGTTAGTATTGTAAAAGATTCTATGTTTTGTTTTTTAAACCTGGAGAAAAGTTATTAAAACTCTATGGTTATCCAATAAGGGTTACCTGCCAAATCATATGGCAGCATCGGTGGTGATAACAATCCCACTGGGTGATGGACTGTAAACTCACCCTAAGTGCAGGGTGGCTCAAGGACATGAGTTGTACCTTAGTAATACAAGATGCTCTTCTGAAGCCTTGATGATGCTTCCATCCTAGAACCAGCTGAGTTCAGACATCAGATGTGCAGAAGTTAAACCTGATCTGTTCTAACTCCAAGCTCTATCTTCTTGAAGTCTCCTTTTCCTGAGACTAAGATCTTTGCGAGAAGAACTGAAGTTTGAGGAGACCATCCTTTCTCATATTGCAGTGAACAGTGTAATGATGGAGAACCTGAGATTTACTATAAACCTGAGTTTACTAGCTGTATCTTCTTCGGAACATTACTGAACATCTCTAAGCCCCAATTTCTTCATCTAAACAAATGAAGAATTAAAGTAGCTATGCCATAGGCAGTGATGGTTACATGATGCCATGAGATTATTCACACATGTCCCTTGCAGCATCATAGCTGTTGTTTTAACTATTATACATAAACAAGCAGAATGTAATGTAAATTAAATAAATACTACCTTAGCTTGTGTAAGTGGTAGCTAGCAAAAATGCCCACCACAACCAGACAAACCTTATCTTGTCTGCTTAAATAAGGATCTCTGATAAAAGTTAAAAGATCTACCCCAAATGCATCCTTCTTCCACAACCTCATATGCAAATATTTATAGTTTTGTTATGTTTTTGTTAAAAAATTGGTAGATTTGAGAGAACAAATAATACCCTTAAAACAAAATATTATATTTTAATTCCCAAATATTTAAACTAATAACTTTATGGGTCTTTTCACATAAGCATAAATGTCAATTCATTAAAATGTGTATGAATTCACTAAATATTCTTAATCATCATTAAGTCTTAAATGACCTGTGACATCAAAATGTTTGCAAAGAAACAATGATAAATTACTTTGAGCTTCCAACTATATACTTAAATAATTGGATATTGGTAAGCATTTTGATAGTTTAGGGGATATTAACTATTCCATCTCAAAGATAATTGATGTTATATAATTTTACCCGTAAAGATATATACAGAGAGAGAAAATGTAAGAAAGAGATTATTCACTTAAAAAAATCATACCAAGTAATGTAAAGTGTGAACACCAAGATGGTACAAAATATGAACATCATTTAAAAGTAAACTGGGAAAAAAAATAAAATAAAATAAAACAAAAATTAAACTGACAGTGAAAATAGGAAGCTGTTATCCTGTGATGCTATAATGAAAATTCCATTACAGAAAATGGAGTATCTTGACTGTATAATCTGTTATAAATTCCAAAACTATCTATAATATAAGTATAGCATGTTTTGCAGAAAGCTCTCAAATGTGGACTTCTGAAATAGCAAGATAGATGGATGCATGTATAAATGTGTATGCATATGTGTGTATGTGTGAATCCATATGTATATTTATATCATATCCAAATTCACATCCATATCTATATCTATATCCATTTCTCCATATCCATATCTATATCCATATATATATCTCCTTATCATAACTGTATCCAAATCCATATACATATCTCCATATCTATATCCATACCCAAATTCATACCCACATCCATATCCATATCATATCCATTTCCATATCTCCATATCCATATCTATATCTATATACATATACATATCTCCATATTTATATCCATATCCAAATCCACATCCACATTCACATCCATATCCATTTCCATATCCAAATCTATATCCGTATACATATCTCCATATCTATATCCATATCCAAGTCTACATCTACATCCATATCCATATCCAAATCCATCTTCATCTCCATATCTATATCCATATCCATATCTCCATCTCCATAGCCATATCTATATTCATATATATCTCTCCTTATCCATATCTGTAACCAAATCCATATACAAATCTCCATATCCATATCCACATACATATCCAAATCAAAATCCATATCCATATCCATATCTGTATCCAAATCCATATCCCATATATTCTTTCAATATGGAGATACAACCTTAATACAATCATGGTAGTTAGATACTATTATTATGATGCATGGCTTAAAAATAAGGAAATTAAGGCTGAGTGATACTAAATAATCTGTCCACGTTTCAAGGCTGATTTGGTGGCAAAGCTGGGAACAGAGGGAGAAGCCTAAACCCTATCCCAGGCTTCCTTCTGGCAGAGGAGCTTGGCCATAAACCGATGGCTTTTCACAAGTACAGTCAGACGAAATGTGGTGGGCCTAGCACTTCCCTTTCTTAAGATTAGCTACTCTTTAGACATCCTTGATTAAAGTGGACCAGCGATACACCTGTCTGTCCAACAAAGAAATCAAAGAACATTTTAATCTGCTTAGGAGAATAATCATTTTTACTATAAATAAAAAAAAATCCAAATTTTAAACACAACCAAAAGAATATACAGTCTTCAGAACCACTGCACTGCACAGATTACAATATAATTAACTCAGTAGATTGAGGTTCAAACAACTTTTATGTAATTTTTCTAGTAATGGTTAATAACATCAAAGAGAAATAAGAATAGTTTCCTTTAAACTGAAAAAAATTTTTCCCTTTTTTCACCCATATTCCATAGCCTCTGGAACACTGGCTTTTACTGTCTTCATGAAGAGACAGGAATAAAAAGCAAAGAAATGTAATCCTGTGATTGGTGAGTTGATATCACTTCAGCTTTAAACAATATGATTACTAGAAGTTAAATCTGTACTGCTTCTAAAATGGTGGAGTATAACCAATTTTGGAAGGATTTCTTAGACATAGTTTTTAAACAGACATAGAATTCAATTTTACATAAACTAAATTTAGTGCATTATAATTTGTGAGCACATGTTGTTGTGAACAGTACTAGTTGATAAATACTAATGCAATGAGGCTGAGAGTGATCTTTAAAAACTCACTGCCTTTATTCTCCTCCAGGGCCCTGAATGAAGCAGTGCCTGTTTGACATGGTGTGAACTGGAGGAGAAAACTCTTAACTGCTTTTCTACTCAATGCTAATGAGTCCCCAAGAGACCTAAGTAAGGCCCATTTCATTAGAGTGAATGAAAAATCCCTATATTATGTCCAAAATGTTCAAACTGTGGCTTTAAAAAAAACCCAGAATTATCTAATCAGCATAGCCATTTTGATATTGTTTGGTATTATTTTGTGTCTGTCAAGCTTTACACTGCTTCATTTGAGATCTCCAATTTATAGAGATGGTCTCTAGGTTGGGTTTTCATTATTTGTTCTTTTTTGCCTATTCCCATTTACTTAGTAGACGACACTACAATAAGGAAATGCAGTTTTCCCCTCAAGCACTCTAAAGTCAAGTTTGATTGGAAACCATTATAAATGTAGGATGTGAGTTATTCTTGGTTCTCATTGTGCTGAGAAATGTGTTATTAATTGCAAGGTCACTTCTACCCAGTCTAGTCCAGCTGTGAAAGTGGTAACCCAGGCTCTCCCCAGGGCAGTAGACAGTCCACATGACTTACTGAAGTCGTGAGAATAGAGGGTATGCTCAGCCAGGAATAACGAAATTACCGTAACGACATCTCCAAACAGGCAAACAACTGTGGTTAACCATCCACAACTTTTCTGTCCAGAAATGGCCTCATCATTCATTGTTTTCATCCAAAAAACCCTGTAGGTGGGATTCGTCATTACAGAGGGTGTCTTGAAGCCCAAGGTGATGAAATCCCCGTCCTTGAAGTCTGGAAAAGGGGTGTACAGTGAAGCCAGCCACTTCTGTCCATTATCAGGAGCTAGACTCTGGCAACTGCATGTTGGCCAGTGGTCCACTGTGGCCCCTGCATCTCCCAGAAACCACATGCTGGCACCTGGCAGCTCTATCTGAACAAAGGAGTAGGAAGATGGTACTGGGGAAACAAATGCTATAAAGTTTGAAATCATTCAAGGTCCCAGGTAATAACAAACCAAGAAGATCTTTTAAAAGAAGCAGTGTTCAAAAATCATATCAGAGAATTTTATTTATAAAAGTGTATTATTTAATTCCATCAAGATTATCCCCATTTTTCTCTCCAATGTTAAATATGTGTATTTCATCTGTTCAAATGTATTTGATGTCACCAAATATCAAAGAATTTATGCTTATTGTAAAATCAGTTTAGCTGTATTTTAATTCACTGTATCCACAAATACACTGTATGCACAGATATACTACATGAAAATCCATCAATATTTCTCATATAGTTGGGGTCTATCTATCTATCTAACAGTCAAGGGGCCACTGCAGTTTTGTTTTAACCAATAATATCTGTCTACACAAGTCTTCTTGTGCCTCCAGCAGGAGGTATCTTTAGCAGTCTCCCGGGAAATTTAGGCTCTGACTCCCTGCATCCCATGAAGCTTCCTGAGATCACTTCCCCCTTACTCAGAGAGTCCACGGTTAGATATAATCTCCTGAATTGGCAAAGACCAGAACAGTTTGACTGACACAAACTAGCAAACCTTAATTATATTATCTTCAGGCAAATTTCTAAAATTTTATATTGCACACCTCTAAAAGTTCTAATGCCTATTTCAAATTCAGAATCAGAAGGGTGATAGGCATTTTAGCAAGAAACATAGCAGGCAACACATGTAAATTAATTATCTAATCATTCCAATCTACAACATTTAAATATCATAGTTTATTTTTGAGATGCTAATTCCTAGGTTCCGATAAAAACATCAGCTGCAGAATATCTCTCTCGCCTAGTGTCCAATTTTCATTCCAATTTTATATATAATTTAAAATATTTTACAAAAAAAATAAGTAGATAAAGTTAATTGCCTTGAAATCAAGGTGTATGGACAAAGAACCATCCCTCTGATGAACATGTAGCATGAAGAATCACAGTGGAGCAAAATGCAGTTGAGTAGCCCCATGGTCACAGACTTGTGGACAGGCATCATGGATGTTGGGGACACACTGTAAAAGTAGGTGTTTGCTCCCGCACTTGATTCTGGGTAGGACTCCTGAACGTCTCACCGCCCTTCTTCAGGGCTCCCTGGGGAGTGTGGCATTAGCACCTGCCAGTGTGACTCTGGGACAACCATGTCCCCTGCCTGACCCTAACTGGCTGATCTTCCAATGTTGGTTAAGGGGATAACAGATTGTTGTGGGGATTCCTGCTTCAGCTCTCACCTCACTTTACTACAAGCAGCCAAGTCAGAGAAGAGCCCTGGGCTTCTTTGGTTCCTGTCCATTCTGCAGCTGAGTGTCACGGCTCAGGTCCTACCTCTGCCTCAATCAGGAAAGAATCATCTCTACCATCTTCCCTGACACTCCACCCTAGTGCATGTGATGAAGCTGGAGTAAGCAGACAAGAAAGGCAGGGGGTTGCGGTGGTTCTCATATCCCAGGTAGACCCTCATGACGTCTGTATTTTTATTACCTCAAGGGTGAAAAACATGGGACAGTACCCCCACAACAGACACACTTCCAATAGGATTACCATTGATATCTCCCAATTTCTAAAAGAAATAATATGTGAAATTTAAAAAAGATATGTATTACTACCAGTACATCTTGCTTGAACAGTGATAAAATATGCCTGAATTTAAAAGGTAAAAAAAATGAAATATTAAAAATAGATTAAGGAACAAAAATCCTATCAGGATTTCATCTTTTTATTTTAGGGAAGATGTTTTTGGGAGATACGCTCTCTAATGCAGGGTTTTCCTCCCCATCATGACTGACATACATGGGAGTTATATTCACCCTTTTTTTTCTCTTCCGTGTTTTCTTTTTCTTCTTCATATTTTACTCCATATCTAGCATGTGTGAGGCTCTCTAGTCACAGCTCTGTCTCTTGGAATTTATGGTATAATGAGAGAGACAAATAACTACAAAGTCATTTTCTGAATGTTAAGGTTTGGGATAGTGAAGAACGCCAGCACATCCCAGACCTTTGGGGGCTGTGAGGAAAAGTCTGCTGCACAGACGCTGAGTACTGTTTCTAAGAAAGGAAAATCAGTTTTATTAGCTAGAAAAATGGTGTTTATTGATTAGTTTTGGGTGGAATAAGGCAGAAAATGAGAGAAAGTTATAAAGTGGGTCTAGAAATCCCATTTCATTTGTATTGTTCTAGTGGTTTCTATCTTCTACTTATATAAACCCATTCAGAAGCATGGAATATAATAAGTACTTTGGAATTTGACCTCATTGCTTCTCTTCTCTGTTGGCATTTTCAAATTCTTCTCAACCAATTCATATTGATTTACCATAAGAAATGAAAACTAGTAATGCATTTTAGTTTTCAGTTCCTTGTTTAGAGAATACCTTCAACCTGTCCTTCTCATGACTCATTTTAATGTCAAAATACAGAGCTGCTATGAGGACGTGCAATTTATGTTTTTAGCCTATAAATTATCTATGGATTTGCTGTGAATTTTAGTCACCTAAATTCTCACCTGTACGTACACGTTACAGGCCACACGACGTGTGCAACCAGAGGATGTCACTCAGCTTCCTACTTGAGCTCAGCCTTCCTGCCACTTCAGAAGATTACAGAGAGCATTAAACAAGGGTGTATATGGGAAGATATTTTGCAAAACCTAGAGGATGCTATGAAAACCTTATTCCATTGTCTTCATGCTTCTATGACTATAGCAACATATGCTGCCTTTCCACTCCCCATCCTACCCCAAAGGAAGAGAAGTACACCTGGTTGTCCTTATAGTAGCAGGAATGTGGCATCCATTTCTTAGACTGGGCAGGTTCAGTGGGATAAAATGCCTTGTACTCCAATGGTGGCTTTCTCTGTGCCCTAGTGCTGGCTGATGGGGGAGGCAGAAAGCTTGCTCTTGCAACTGGTTGGTCAAAATGTCTGTTTTTCTCATTAGACTATTTCTTTTGTGTATGGTGCAAAGGATTAGATTTAGGATCTTATATGGCCAAAATCTCTAAGAATCTCTAATCCAGCACTGGTAGCAAGAAAGATGATATTTGGTTCTCTATGTGTCTTATTTCTGTCTCTTGCTTGGTCCCCTACCTCTTCTCTATAATTGAGGATTCAAGAGATGGATAGAAGCTTGAAATAACCACTGTCTAAGCTATCCTAGTTAGGTTACTAGATTACTAGTAAATGCATATTGCAACTTTAGTACAACCACTGTAAGAATTTTTTAAAAAGAGTTATAATTGATACATTAAGAGAAGAAAAAATTAGAATCATATAAAATGCTCATGGGGCAAAAAAGTGAAAGATAAAAAATCAACAAGGAAGAAGGACAATGAATATAAAACAGATGGTAGATATTAATCCAACTACCTAAATAATCATTTTAAATGAGAATGACCAATGTCCTAGATACACCAATTAAAAGATAGAGATTATCAGAGTGTATGATTAAAAAAACCCAGAGACAGCTATATGTTTACTAAGAGAAACCTTCTTAAATATAAAGAAACAGATAGATTAACAGTAAAGGAAGGGAGAAAGACACACCATGCTAACAATAATCAAAAGCAAGCTCGAATAGGTATATTAATTTCAAACAAGGCATATTTCTGAGCAAGGAAAATTATCAGAGATAAATAGCAGTATCATATAAAGATAAAGGGTTCATTTCTCCAACAAAAAAATAACAATCCTAGTCTATCAGAAATGAATATATCCAGCAATCACAGATAGTACCATCAATAGGCTGGATCTAATTTTCATTTATAGACTACTTCAGAAACACCAGCAGAGTACACACACTTTGTAAGCTTGCATGAAACATTCACCAAGAGAGACCACGTAGTGGGTCATGAAACACAACTCAACAAATTTAAAAGAATAGAAATCATTCGAAGTACACTCTGAGACTACAATGGAATTGAATGAGAAATCAAGGAAAGAAAAACTGATGGAAAATCCTGAAATACTTGGAGATTAAACAACATATATCTAAATAACACATGAGTCAAAGAGGCAATCTCAAGAAACATAAAAAATATTTTGAACTTAATGAAAATGAAAATACCACTTCACAAATCACACATTTGTGAAATGCAAGAAAAGCAGTGCTTCAAGGGAAATTTATAGCATTGAATGCACATATTATAAAAGAAGAAAGATGCATCAAAGTTTCGACCTTAGCAAACTAGAATAAGAACAAATTAAGTCCAAATAAGCACATAAACATAAATATCAAAAATTGGAATAGAAATCAATGAAATTGAAAGTAAGAATACCACAGAGAAAATCAGTGAAATCAGAAGTTGGAAAATCTTAGAATGGAATGATCACTAAAATCAATAAATTGATAAAACATTAGTCAAGCTAGCTAAGAAAAAACAAAGAGAATCCACAAATTACTACCGTTAGAAATGAAAGGGGGACCATCATTATTTATCCCTTGGACATTAAAAGGATAAGAAAGGAATATGTCCACAAATTTGATAGCCTAACATGGAAAATGCTCTGTAAATATTAGACATTTTAAATTATGCTCCTAACAAATTTTGCATGAATTAATTATGATGCACACAGAGTCATCTTTTGGCACACTACCCACAAGTCTTGGCTATGTGAAAATATTGTGCTGACATTTGTATATTAATGAATGCCCTTGTAAAATGCCTGCACATTTATGATTGCAAGAGCTACCTCATGAGTCATGGCATATTAGTACAAGAAAATGTTTTAGTGGCAACCTACATTATTCTCTCTCTCTCTCTATGTGTATAAATATCTCACATGGTCAAATAAAGTCCTTTAAAACTAAGAAGCAGTTTATAGACTTTTGATGTGAGGCAGTGTCTAGCTACCTACTAAAGTACTTAAACAGAATTAAATTTGAAATGGATTAAAGATATCAGGAAAATCTCTAAATTTTCAAAAACAAGGTAACACACTTCTTAATAGCCATGGATCAAATAAGATATCAAAAATAAACCCCAGTGCCTCCTAAAAGAAGGCGAGCAGACACAGAGAGGAGACAGCAAGTGCAAAACAATGAAGGCAGGGAGAAATAAATAAATAAATCTTAAAAACATAAATTAGAAAGACTTTTAACTGAATAAAAATGAATGAAAATGAAAATGCAATAGAACAAAATTTCTTGGATACATCTATCACAATATTTAGAGGGAAATTTACAATACTAAACACTTATATTACAAAAGAACTGAAGTCAAGGACATCAGCTACCAACTAAAAACACTAGAAAAAGAAAAGCTAATAATCCACTCTCAGAAAAGAAAAGAAATAATAAACATCACAACATAAATTAATGAAAGAAATCAGAAAAATAACAGTGTAAATCAGTGAACCAAAAGGTGGTTCATTGAAGAGATGAATAAAATTGATAAACCTCTTGTCAAACTGATAAGGATAAAAGATAAAAGATATAAACTGCTAACATAAGAAATGAAAGATGAAACTTCACTACAAATTTTACTGATATTAAAAGGAGCTTTATGAGAAATTTAATGCTAATAAATTTAACAACTTGATGAGGAAATTTCTTGAAAAATGCAAAAACTACTAAAGCTCACACAAGAAGAAATAGGTAACCTGAATAGCTTGTTATCTATGAAAGAAATTGATAAAATCCTCTGTAAACTAGGAATACAAAGAGACTTTCTGAATCAGAGAAATGACATCTTGAAAAAGCTTACAGCTAGCATCAGACAATGATGAAAGACTGCAAGTTTTTCCCTTAAGATCAGGAACAAGGTGATATTCATTCTACAACTTCTATTCAACACTGTACTGGAGGTTCTAGCCAGTACAATAAGGAAAATATAGAGGCATTCAGATTGGAAAGGAAGAAATAAAATTATCTTTATTAACAAGCAACATGTTGAAAGTCTGATGAAATCCACAAAATGATGTTAGAAGTAATACGTGCAGAAAGTTTTCATGAAACCTTATCATTACATAAAAATTAATTGCATATCTATATGCTAGGAAATAGAAATAGAAATGTAAAAAAAGACATCATTTATAATAGCCTAAAAATTTTTAGGCGTAAATTGACAAAAATATGCAATACCTATGTATCAAATGTACAAAATATTGCTGGCAGATATTGAAGACACCTAAATAAATAGATATACCATATTCAAGGATCTTAAGATTCAATATTGTTACAATGTCAATTTTTCCCAATTTGATCTACAAACTGAACACTGTCCTAAGCAAAATCCCAATGGGCCATTTTAGTAGAAATTGGCAATCTAATTCTAAAATTCATATGGAAATGCAAAGGACTAGAATAGTCAAATTAACTTTGTGAAGGAAGTACAATATTAGTGGACTCATACTACCTGGTTTCGAGACTTATTTTAAAGTAACAGTAATCAAGACAGTGTGGTATTGGCCTCAAGATAGAAAAAAATAGATGAACAGTACAGAATAGAGATTATAGAAATAAACCCAAAAATATATGGCATTTTTTTGCACCAAAGGTGAAAATTTATGGAAATTCACTGTAGAAAGGCATATCTTTTCCACAGATAGTGTTAGAATAATTGCATACCATATGCAAAACTGAACGTTCACCCATATTTTGCACTATATACAAAACTTAATTCAAAATAGAATTCAAAATTTCCAAATTAGAACTCAATGGAAAGCAATCAAACTTTTAATAAAAACCAATCAGAGAAAATCTTTGTGAGTTTAGATTAACCATTTTTTTAGATACAACACAAACTGTATGATCCATAAAAGAAGAAATTAATAAATGTGACTTCATCAAAATTAAGAACTTCTAATCTTTCAAAGACTTAATTAAATAAATGAAAAGCCAGGCTGTAACTTTTTGTAAATTTCATATCTGACAAAAGCCTGGCATCCAGAATGTGTAAGGAATGCTCATCACTCAATAATAAGGTTTTGTCAATTGAATGAAAGTTTTTAATAGATCAAAAAGAAGATTTACAAATGGCAAATACATATATGGGAAGATTCTCAACCTTAGTCATTAGGGAAATGCAAATGGACATTGCAATCAGATGCCACTATACACCTATTAGAATGTCTAAATTTAAAAGGACTTAAGATACCAAGTGTTGGAAGAAGTGTGGAGCAATTGTCAACTTCATACACTGTTAGTAGTACTAGTACAGCCACTTTGTCAAATAGTTTGCAGGTTCTTATAAAATTAAACATGTGTTTTCTCTATGGCCCAAATATTCTCCACCTAGGTATTTACTGAAGGTAAAGGAAAAGCAGATGCCCTTAAAAATCTTATAATGAATGTTCACAGTAGCTTTGTTTGTAATAGTTGAAAACTGAACACAATCCCAAGGTCTATTAAAAGTGAATGGAAAAACAACTCAAATAGGTTATTCCTCAGCATAACATTGAACAAACTATGATACATGCAACAACATGGATAAATCACTTAGTTAGTTGTACTAACTCAGTTAGTTGTACTAACTGAAAGAAAGCCAGACAAAGAAAGTGGATATACAGTACGGTTCAGCTCAAATAAAATTCTGAAAATGACAGACTAATTAATAGTTACAGAGAGCTCATCAGAGGCATGGCAGGTGGAGGAACTGGAAGAGTTGGGAGGACTGAGAGGAAGGGATTACAAAATGCTATGAGGAAACTCTTGGGGGTGTTGGATATATTCATTTTATTGATTGTTGCGAAAGTTTATGTTTTAGTTTGCTAAAAGCTGCTGGGAGCAATATACCAGAAATGGATTGGTTTTTACAATGGGGATTTATTAGAATAAAAGCTTATGGTTCTGAGACTGTGAAAGTGTCCAAATCAAGGCATCATCAGGAAATCCTTTTCTCCTTGAGTTGCTGGTGGTTCTGGGTTCTGCTCACGTGCCAGAGCTTGATGGTAGGGTTTGCCATTCTTGTTCTCCTCCAGGCTTTGTTGCTTTCAGCTTTGGCTGCTCCCTCTGTGGCTTTTCTCTCTTTGGGGTTCATTGATTTCAGCTTCTAGAGGCTTCTTTCTGTCTCTACAGCTTCTTTCTATGTCTGTGGCTTTTTATACTCAGTTTACAAAGATTCCAGTAAAAGGATTAAGACCCACCCTGGATCACACAATCTAATCAAAGGTTCTTAACTAATAATTTAGTCAAAAGTTCCCACCTGCAATAGGTTTACAGGCACAGGAATGGATTAACCCTAAGGGCATGATTTTCTGGGGGCCACAAAAGTTTTGCACTGCCAGTTTATAAATGCTATCAGGGAGTGATAAGTGCTATGAAGACAACTGAAAGCAGGGAAAGGGGATCACCTAAATACAATCAGGAACTGAAGTCAGTAAGGGCTGTTTGCAGTCTTAGATGGATTCCGTCTACCTTTTGTGCTGCATGTTTTGAGGGCAAGACTCATTGTGCATTTTTGTTTCAGGACACTCCCTCTGGTTAAATTTGTCTCCTAAGAATTACAAAGCTATAGGAGATTTCCAGTCTAGCCCCACAGCCTCACCCATTGCCCAGCACTCAGGACACATTCCATGAAGAAAATTATCTGGGGGTCCACTCAATTCCAACGCATCATCCAAGAGCACATGGACAAAAGCTCTACTGGCTTCTCTTTTCCTAGGGCAAATGTGAACCCTAACCCATACCCATTCTGGGAGAATGCCTCCCAGGGGAGGAAACAGGCAACAATCTTATCTTCTTGCTCTAGAATTTCAGTTTATCCAATGGTCTGAGCTTCCACAGCTCACTGATGTCTTTAAAACAATATTGTTTGCAAATTATCTGATTTTTCCCCCTAGTTATTGCAGTGAGAGTGATATATTGCTCCTACTTTCTTCATTCTTTCTGGAAGCAGAAATTCAATTCCAACCACTTTGGCCTCCCTACTGCTTCTTATATACTCCAAGATTATTCCCACTTCAAAATAATTGTGATTTCCTCTACTTAGAATGTTTTTCCTCAAATGGCCTCAGGATTTGTTCTCAGTTCACTCACGTCTAAATGTTAATGTCATCAAGACATCTTCTTTCCCTGATCATCATACCTAAATGTCCCATTTTCACCTTCTATCAATCTCTGTCCCCTTTCTCTACTTCATCTTTCTTTGTATCACACCATGATAACAGATATATGTTATATGATAACTGTATCCACAACACTGACAATAGTACTTGATATGTAGCAAGTTCTCAATGAATATTGAATGAATAAATATACTTCTCTTCAACGGGCCCTCAGTGTTACAACTTTTGGTATCTTTTCCAGTCTTTGTATTTTTCTGTATCAGGGCACACTGGATTTAGATGTGGGGATGGAAACAATGAACCTCCACTGGCTCTGTCCTGAAGGAACTTACTTTTCAGGGAGTCATACAAATAAAACAAGTATTTGGATTTAAGAGAGCAAATAAGGCCATTCAGGGAGCACTAAAAAGGCAGAACATGGAGGAACACTACATGTCCTGACTGGCAGAGGAATAGCCACAGAAATGAGGGCAGGAGAGTGTGGGAGTCCTAGGGGCAAGGGAGTAGACTGTGTCCTGGAGGAAATACCAGCAGTGACAAATGATCTAAGAAAGTACATTCCCTGTGGATTTCCTAACAAAGAGGTCTTTGTTGACCTTGGTAAGAATGTGCCTGTGGAATAACGGGGCAGATGCCAAACTGCAAGACGATGGAAAGAAAAAGGAAATGAGGAAGCCAGGTGTGTGGACAACTCTAGCCAGGGTCTGAAAGTGATGGAGACATAGGGAGATACTGATAGGCAAGCATGATGGTTGAGGGTGGTGGAGCTGATTGGTTAAAAATGGGACAGAATTAGCAAATCAATAGCGGGGAAGATGTTCAACCTGCTGAGCTAATGGCTGAGATAACAAGTGCAGGTGGAATGGTTATGCTTCTAGAAAAAGTCCTCTTTTCTTGAAGCAAGGTGGGCACAGGGGCAGGTAAGCATGGGCTTAGAAAGGAAGGGAGAAGCAGGAACTTTCTGTACCTCTGAGAAGAAAAAGATAGTCATCTACTTTACTGTGGTCTACAGAGGTCTTTAGCAGCCACTGCCTGGCAGATAACAGGCATTCAATAGTAATTGTGGAAGGAATTAATTACACTGTCAGATTGTGCTTTTAGACAAAAAACTAAAGTAGAATAGAGAAGATCTGAGATCTGCTCTGTGGGAAATGGGAGAGAGAGAGAGAGAGATGACTAGGGAAATACAGAATTGAGAGTCCAATTCACTGTGGCTTCTGTGCTTTTGAAATGAACTGTTTGTGTGGTTGTATGAGTTTCCCTAGCTACAAGAGAAAGTTTTGTGTAGAAACAGAGCAGAAAAAAGTCTAATAGTCTAATTCTACCTCCCCAAGAGGTAGAATAGAAAGGCAAAGGAGCAGGAAAGAAATTTTATGTATATAAATTTTATAAATATATATGTATATATGTGTGTATAATTATACAATAGCACAGTGCCTGGTATATAATAAGTACTCATTAATTAATAGTGGTAGGTTTTTGTTGTTGTTATTATATGTTCACTGGATATCTTGATATTTACTGTGGTTTTATTGTTCATGCTAGAATTAATCTTAAATTTTTCTTACTATGTTATAATGAGATACATTCCAGCTTATGAGCAGATGTAATGACTTTCTTGGTTTGGTCATTGGCATGTCATTTTCTAAGAACATGTGGTCTTTGCAACCTTAGGCATTGATGCGTCTAAAGCAATAATCACGCAGTGATGCAAAGTCTGGGCACCGGGGAAGCCTCCTGCACCTCCTTTGGTATTGTCCCATAGACTCCATTATAGCCTAAGATTAATGCATCTTTTATAGTATGGAATTTCTTTCCTGAACTTTGTAAGGTGCCTTTCCACTTCTTTTTGCTCAAAAACAGTGATAATTTAATATCTTGTGTATATATGTAAAGCCACTTAAATATGGGACCCTGGAAAAATTCTTTTATGCTAATATTTCTCTCTTACTATTTTCCCTAATTTGGTCCATGTAGCTTGTTCACATGCTTCTCCCATCTGGAAATGTGACAGTTTCCTAATCCTGATGAACATTTGGAAAAACCACCCAGATTTCTGAATTTCAAAAAGTCTGAATTTATTTTTCCATTTATCTCCTCCTAAATAAAATTGAAATGCAATGAGTGGAAACCCTCAGTATTCTCTCTGTGTCCTTATGGGCTTATCTGCTTTGCCTTACAATGGGCTGCACTACTGAAAATGAATTAGTATTTTCAGCAGTGTCTGGTTGTCAGCCAGCTCCAAATAATGCTGATGATTTCATATTCAAATATTATCTATCCTTAAATTGTAATTTCATTTCAAATAATTTGTATGCACTCATTTGCATCTCTTTTGGTAAGGCTTAAAAATTACATGAAGTGCAAATGGCTTGCCAAAGTGGCAACTGCCTAGAATCTTTGCAGAAAATGGCATAATTTTCAGAAGTTGCATTTATATATTCTAATATTCAATATCTGTAATTTCAACAGCTGTGTAACTACCAGTGAATGCTAGCTAGCTAGCTATTATTATAATTTTGTACTTTAAAACACTATTAATGTTGGCCCTTTCTTTATGTTCATTTGCATCCAGGTATTTCTCTTCTCATTATTATTCAATGGTTTGATCCAGTGTTCAACAGCAGTCAGAAAACAATCTGGTTAGTCAGGAGCATACATCAAGTCTTCCCAAGTCATATAACATTATTGCTTCTTACCTTAAAGAAATCTAACTGAATACTTTGCTCCTATCTGAACATCAGTGCTAGAGCGAAAAATGAGAATTCTGATTCTTGGCTCCAGTACATTTCCATGACCCATCTTTGGCTCTTAAAGATCTGCTTGATTACAATTCAGGATTTTAGAAAGCACTGACATGCATTTTTGCTCTTGCTAGAACACTTTTACAAGTAACTAGTATAAATGGTATATATGTGGACTCTCCCCAGTAACAGCCTTCCTGGCATAAAGGGGCACAGCTGAGAAAATGGAGACAGATTTTGAAAATCCATTTATTAAGTCCCGTCTTCCCTTTTCTATATCATATTTTCTGAAGTTCAGGCACATGAATGCTTTCTACAATCTCTCCTCTGAATGGAAAATGAATTCTCCTTCACTCAACGTATCAAATCCTGAAAGAATTTCCTAGGCAGGCTTTGGCCACCTCAATTTCTGAAATGTTATACTGATTACTTCTTTAAGATATTATTTGGCCCAAGGTCATAGGAAATATGAGTTCTTTCTGAGCAGGGAGCTCCCCAGAGTCCAATGGTACAGAAAGTCAGCCTTGAAATGACATCAGAAATCTCATAAAAGCAGACTTTCATTAAAGAAATATCACCCCCCCTAACTTGCCTTCCGCCAAATCCATGCATGGATAATCAGAAGCTTCTAAGTGGGGACCTAGTTGTAGTATACAGTTCTTTCACTTTTGCAGTAGAAAGATATTTCTATAAAATTTCTCAGAAATTTCACACTGTTTGACCATCATTACCACTAACGTGTTTTCATTAGTGTCACACATAATTTTATGCTGAAGTTGAGCTTTAGATTTTCTTGCTTATTTTGGTTTTATAGCCTTGTTGTCTTGATGTGGTAAGCTACAAGATCAGAGCCATAAATCTTTAAGGTCCTTTCTAGATTCATCAATTAATTACAATTCAATTCTGCATAAAAATAAGTTTTAGTTATTGCCTGTAGATTCATCATTAAAAGAAATAGAGAATTAAACACAGCACACCAGTTAAAAACCCAAAGTATTGGATCAGCAAACTAGTCTGGGAGATTTATTATCAGGATAATAATTTTAATCAGCTTTTTCCTAATTAGTTGTGCATTTACAATTGATTTAACAGGTAGAAATAAAATATAAGCTGTGTTTCCTGAGTCTTAAAAGAGTGAGCTATATTACAATAAAATTAAATTCTTGTATTAAGTATTTGGGACCAAAAACCCTCATAGCTAGTCTGAAATATGTGTGATCTAGATAGAACCCATATTCTTTGCTCTACTCTTGATTTCTTAGGTTATTTCAGCATGAAAGTTTCTGTTGAATATGAGAGTATCTTATAAAATACATGCACTCAACAAATTGAATTGGATGAGACTAATAATTGAACCCTCTAAATGACAAAAGACACAATTCCACTATTATACTATGTGTAAATCTACTTAGAGAATTAAATAATTTTAATATATAAACATATGTCTTTTAATACATAAGGCCATAAAATGTAAAAATGCCCATATGTTAGCTAGAAATATCGTGAATACAAGCAACAGTAACCACACTCAAAGGAGATTAAACATCACAAGGGATTGATTGATTCACACATGGAAGTTTAGGGGTTTGGTCCCTTCATGTCTCAGTGTTGCTTGCATCTGCTTGCTGTTGTTCCTAATTAGGTAGTTTCCTATACTATGTCAAGATGGGCTTTGCCAGTTCCTTGGATCGCTTGATCCAAGTGGGGGCAAGAGAGACTCAGCCTGTCCAATATTGAACATTGTGATCTCATGAAGTTTCCATGGTCCTAACTTGGTCACATATCTATACCTGTATTAGTCAGCCAAAGTGGTGCTAATGTGAAATACCAAAAATGGGTTGGTCTTTATAAAGGGTATTTATTTGGGGTAGAAGTCCACAGATACCAGGCCATAAAGCATTATGTTTCTTCTCTCACCACAGTCCATTGCCACGTGTTAGAGCAAGACAGCTGCCGGCGTTTGCCAGGGTTCAGGCTTCTTGGCTTCCTCTCTTCCTGGGGCTGCGTTTCTCTCCGGGCTTAGCTCCTGTTTCCTCCACAAGGTCAGCTGTAGATGATCAGGCGAACGGCTCACTTCTCTTCTCCTGGGGACTTCTTTCCAACATCAAAACTGCTTCTCAAAAAACGGCTTCAACTCTGTTTTTGCCATGCCTTTTATATTTGATTCCCCACCCACCAAGGGGTGGGGCTCAACACCCTACTGACACGGCCCAGTCAATGCCCTAATCATAACTTAATCATGCCCAGATTATCAGATCAGTTTACAAGCATGATCCAATTATATTTTTGGAATTCATAATTACATTAAATTGGCCAATGGCTACAATACCCTAGACTAGTCACTATAATGAAGGATATAAGAAGCATGATTGGTTAGTTCTGGACAGGTGCCATACCTGTGGTCAGAGGGCAGTTGTTTCCCAGTTGAAAGAGGTTCCTGGGTAGAAAAATAACAGCACATCCCCCTCCTGTCGCTGCCATTGATGAAAAGTTGAGTGGCAGTTAGAATGGATATGTGTGAGGTGAAGGTGGGGCCATGAGGGAACCTGAAAGGCAGAAGTTTTGAAGGGGTAGAAAATCTAATAGTAGCAGAAATACTTCGAGAAACATGGAGAAAGAAGTGGTCCTCTGCAACAATGTCCAGCAGAACTTTCTGGAATGATGGAAATGTTCTACATGTGTCCACTATCCACATGTGGCTTCTAGTCACTAGAAATGTGTCTAGAGCAACTAAGGAACTGAATTTTTAAATTTTACTTGATTTGAATTTATTTAAATTTAAATAGTCTAAGTATGTCCTTCCTCCCAGTGACTTTAAAAACCCAGTCCGTGGATACCTTTACAATAGCATAATTGATACTTCTAGTCTTTATTGATTCTTTGAATGGTATTATAATATGCAAACCCATATGTATTAGTCAGCCAAAAGGGGTGCTGATGCAAAGTACCAGAAATCTGTTGGCTTTTATAAAGGGTATTTATTTGGGGTAGAAGCTTACAGCTACAAGGCCCTAAAGAGTCCAACTCAAGGTACCATAAGAGGCACTTTTTCACCCAAAGTCTGTTGCCATGTCTTGACGCAAGATGGCGGGCGACTTCTGTGAGGGTTCAGGCTTCCTCTTTCCTCTTAAGGCTCTGTGAATCCAGCTTCTTTTGATCTCAACTCTAGTCTGGTATAAGGCTCTTCTCTCTTTCCAGGGCTTATTTCTTTCTGGGCTCATTTGCTCTGTTCTCTTCACAAGGTCAGCTGTAAAATAACAGGCGAATGGTTCAATTCTCTTCCCGGAGCTACAGGATCCTCTTCCGTGTCTATGGAGCCTTCTCTCTTCCTCTGTGTATCTGATTTGTATGTCTACTTCCATGTGAGAGTCTGTTTTATCAGCCCACCAATGGGGCGGGGACTCAACCCTACATGACCTAATGATGTGGTCAAATCAAAGCCCTAATCTTAACATAATTTAATCAAAGACATTTCAACTTAATCTAATACAATAATAGGGCATCACACCCAGTTTACAAACATAATCAATACCTCTTTTTGGAATTCATAAATAATATCAAACTGCCACACCGTATGAAACTTTAATGGAGTGTACTATATTCCTAATTCTATGAATAATTGAACAAAAATGAGCTGTAGATACCTGAATATTCTCATCCCATATTCATTTCTAATTTCATAAAAAGCTGATAAAATGAAAGAGAATACTATTAGTAATTCCAAATTTGTTCATCTAAATGTGTATGTGATTATCTCAATAATACCACATAGGACAAACATTGATATACAAATATTTAAAGGTAAAATGAAGATGAAATATCCCTAAATTGTCAACTATTGAAAATGTATTTGCATTGTTTTCTTTTAAAATTAAAACTATATGGCTAATTTGAATCTCCTGTCATATTATGATCCTTGCACTGAAATAATTAGGATGACCTCAGAGAAAATTTTAATAGTGATAAAATTAAAATAATAATAATCAAATGCTGTTACTCTTTTTCTAGACTCTGTGCTAAGCACATCCACGTATATTTCCATATTTAATTTACTTCAAGCTTTTCAACAACCCTTTATATTAGAGAAGGATCATTTCATTACCAGAGACAGCCACCTATTCAAACTAGCTAAAACAAATCCAAACAAAAGAGGAGGTTTACAGGAAGGAGATTTTAAAAACAACAACACCAAAGTAAAATGAAACAAGTGATGGTTTACAGGAAAGAGTGGTCTAGGTGATCTCCTAAAGGCTGGCTCAGAAGCTTTTAGGTACAAAAGCTGAGGGTTTTGCTCTCTGTCAGTTGGGGACACCTGACATGTCACCTGTGCTTTTCTTCACATGGTTACTCCATCCTCTTGATTCTCTTGGCAAGCATCCTTTCCTGTCCATTCATCTACTTACTTAAGTCCCACCTGAGTCTCAGAGTCCCAGGTGTCCACCTCATCTTCTAGCTATGTCACCTCACACCAACAAACTCAGTGGAAGTAATGCCAATTCAAGTTCTGGATAAGGGAGAGCAAAGGGAGACCATGTGACCAGCCAAGGCCAATCAAGGCCTCTGTTCCTTTAGTTCTTCCAAGTCAGATGTTCATTCCTGGTCCAGTTCTCTTTGTCTGGGGTCGGGTATAGGAATTTCATGTTCAAAAGATGGAATCAGAAGAGTGAGGGATAAATTTTCTAAGAAGTACCAGTAAGAAATGGATAAGCCAGTGAATTAGGTAACCTTGTCCCCATTTTATGGTTGAGGCAAGAGTCTCAGAGAAGTCAGACCTGACAAAAGTCCCACCTACTATCAGACAGGCCACAGTGTGAATTCTGCTTTCATCCTTCAGCAACTGTGTGACCTTTACTGAATGCTGCCAAACTTCCAATTCCTTATTTGCAAGAAGGAGATAATAAAACACACCCTACATAAAATGCCTAGCCTTTGCCTAGCTAGAAGCACACCACCTCCCCAACCTGTTTTACCCCTTACCCCACAGGCAGAAGCAGGGGAGAGGATGGCTCATAAGAGTGTTCTTCAGCAGAACTCTCAATTGTGGTTGGATTGGGCTGGACTCTGGAGATGCAAAGAGGGAGTAGGAGCTCAGCGAGCTGGATGCCCTGTATAAGAGGTTTATAGAAATAGTAGGAATAGAAACAAGTATCTATAAGAGCAAGCTGGTAGAAATATTGAAGAACCTCTGTTTTAGTTTCCTGGGCTGCTTAAGCAAATACCATGCAATGGGTTGACTTCAACATGGGGATTTATTAGCTCACAATTTTAAGACTACAAAAAAGTCCAACTCAAGGTTGATGAAGGCAATGTTTTCTTCCCAAAGACTTGTGTTCTGGGGCTTGCTGCAGGTGATCTTTGGTCTTGGGCTTCTCTGTCACATGACAATGTACATGGCCCCTCTCTTGGCCTCTCTTCCCTTCTGGGTTCCATTGGCCTTCAGTTTCTTACTTCCCTTGGCTTTCTTTATGATTGAATGTCATTTTATTTATAAAGGACGCCAGTAACAAGAATAAGACCCATCCTGATTGGGTTGGGACACACTTTAACTGAAGTAAGCTCATCAAAAGTTTTCACTCACAATGGGTTCACACCCACAGGAATGGAGTATATTTTTCTGGGGTACCTAGCTCCAAATGACAATAACTTCTAAGGAACTTTATTTGCTGTTGTTATCCACATCCCTGCATTTCCACACAATAAAGACCTTGGTAAGTATCATTTCTGTTTTCTGTTGGTTGGTTTGTCATGTAGAAAACCAAGAAATGGCAGTTTTCCTCATGTAGCAGGAAACAGTTGCTAGATGCTAGAAAGAGAAAAATAATTTAGAGTACTTGTGAACTCAGACCAGGGAAACTGGAGCTCACATAAATCTTGAAAGAGGACTGTAATTTTCAAACAGATGGGAATTTGAGTCCATCTACTGTAGATCTTAAATTGCAGAGAGAACCCAGCTGATATCATGATTCCATATACTAATTGTTCAATAAGTGTAGAAATTTGCGAAAAGGTAATTTGGAAAGGATATCTGGTTTGGAGTGAGAAAGACCCGGGTTCAAATTCCATCTGTTTAGGAATATGTTACGTTAGGTATCTTGCTAAAATTCTCTGAGACTCAAATTTTCCCTTTCTTGTTTAGGAATATTCATAATAATCTGATAGGACTCCATGTAACATGCTTACTACATTGTCTGGCATATTTTTGGTGAATATTGAGTGATTTTTGAAGGACAAATGGGCAGAAGAGAATAGAGGTTGAGAGAATGGGCTCTGGAATCAGATTCCTTGGATGTGTCCTTGGGAAAGTTACCAACCCTATATGAGCCTCAAGTGAAAATGTGCAAAATTATAATACTGACCCCCATAGCTGGTTATGAGGATCCAATGAATCCAGAGTACCTGGCATGTCATAAGCTAAACACTTCACAAGGGCTGACTAAACTAACTACATCAATGAACAGAGGGAAGGATCAGTCTCTTCCCAATCAGCCCAGGATATATTTCCATCCCTCTCTGTCCCAGAAGAAAACTCAGTTTCTTTTCATCTCATTTAATGTTTGAGTTTGATGTTCAACCTATAATCTTATACACAATTTCTTACCTCGAATACCTCATTCTGTTCAGAAAAAAAACCTTTGATTTGATTATAAATTGATTAGACAAATAAACAGAAAAAAAAAGCTGTTGATTTTGATCATTCCTACTGAGAGCTTTAAAATAAATTCTTTACCTTTTGAGATAAAAATAGCCTTGTTTATGTACTATTTCTCTATTGCTTTTTATTTCCATTAGATATCCTAAAACAACACGAGTGGAATAGGAAAGAAATGAATACAAAATTTTTCCCCTCTATTATTATTAAAATTATTATTAAAATCAGGTCACAAAATGAACAATAGCCTAGAAAAAGTCATAATCTAAACAGGTGAATCTTACCCTTTTAATTTCTGGACCTTGTTTAACCAAGTGTTGATGAAAAACTTTCAAAAATGTCTTCATTCTTTTCTTCACCCTTAAATATGACATATCAAATATGTTATATATTTCCAAGTGTTTTGTTGTTTTTTTTTTTTGCTTTTTTTTTTTTTACATATCAGGTATCATGCTTTATATATTTCTACTTTTAACGGACTTTCACCTGCGACCTGAATCTCAGTTTAAAGTTCAGTCTATTTGAATCTTCATGCACTTGGACGCAGGCATGGTTGAAGAACGGGCTCAGATGGGTGGTTGCCTCTCTTTTGGTAGAGGCATGTGTGTTGAAGGGATGGAAATCTGTCCTAGATGAGGAATTTGTTGCTAAAGACCTTCAGAACAATTCGTTCCAGGGGTTCAGCCTGACATGACACAGCTTGCTCCCTTCAAACACGTGGGCATCAGGACGATAAATTTAAAACATCCTCAAGTTTTTAAAACCGGACTGGTTTTCATTTTCTTTATATCAGTCTGTGGATTTCCAAATAGTGGAGACAGGGTGTGGCAAGGAGAACATGCAGAAAAAGTTGGTGGGTCCAATAACATAAGGCATTAGAATTTTACCTAAACTGAACAAACTTTGGACATTTAATGGGTTTTTAATTTATGTAATGCAAATCTGGAATTTTATAGATAAAAATGAGAATCTTCCACAATATGACTCAGTAAACATTCAACAAACTATCTGGTGCATGTGTCAATGAAAAAAGAACTTGAAATTTTCCCTGATAGCTGCAGGAAGACATTAAAAGATTTTAAACAGGAGTGAGTTGTGCATCAACGAGAAGGAGGAGCTAGAGGCAAGCATATCCAGAGGCAGTGAGGATGGTTCATTGTTTGCATAATAATTCAGCTAAGAAGTGATAAAGAACTGGGCTTAGGCAGCCACAGAAGCAATGGAGAGGGGGATGGATGGAAGAAAAGTCCATGGAGCTAGAGATCAGTTCAGTGGAGTGGCTGAAAAGGGGGTTTGGTGATGAAAAGGAGCTATCTGGGAGGGTGTCACCGATTTCAAGATTGTGTGATGACCTTGGGATGGTGATGCCCACTCTGCTTCTAATTGAGAGGGAACTTAGATTCCATGGGACAGATGGAAGGAACTGTTTTGCTTGCAGTTGCAGGCACTCTCTGTTTCTTGGGATAGGTGTTGTCCATCATCATCTCCTTGTTAGTTGTCCTGAGTGAGTCCAATGAACTGGAAAGGAGGTTTTGCAACTCTGCTGAGATTGAAGGCCCAACTGGTACAAGGACGGACCAAAAATTTAAGTCTCTAGAATATATGTTTTTCAAGTATAGTGCTAATTATAGGTTCAAGTAAAAGGGGCAGAAGAGCCAAGTGCAGAAAACCTATAAGTGAGTTTAACTCTGTTATACTGGGGAGACTAAATTCCAAAATAAGGCCCATTGACAGGGTGCTGAATTCCTGAGCTGTCTCCTCTGCATTATAGTTTCTGGATGTCTCTAGAGTCCTTAGGAGCCACCCTATTTGAGGTACTGTTTGTTGTGGCAGTCAATGAGATCCTGTTGAGACTTGCATAAGCATAACCTCTGGAATGACCTCCCTACTCACTTTGAAGTCTCTTAGCCTCAAAAACTCATTTGTATTTACCATTTCCCCCTTTTGTTCAAGGTCTATAGGCCATGGTATATTTTGTCATAACCTACAAAATTGTGCAGGACAGGTGTAAACTATAATATAAACTGTAATCCATGGTTAGTAGCAATGCTTCAATATCTGTTCATCAATTGTAACAAATATACCACACTAATAAGGGATGTTGTTGATGTAGGAAAGCATGGTAAGGGAAGAGAGTGTGTGGGGGGGCATATGGAAATCCCTCATATATATGTTACGTAAAAAACATGAGGGATTTCTATCTTATATATATATAAGATTTTATACTTGCTGATTTGTGCCATCTGCATATATTGCCTGTTCAAAAATTAAATAAAAATAAATAGAACATTAAAGAAAAGATTGTATGACAAGATGAGTTACAGTGCTGTTTGTGGAAAGGGGATTTAGGGACCAGAGGAGGATCATTAGTTGAGTTTAGGGCATGTGGCATTCAGGGTGCCTGTGAAACAGTCAAGTGGAGGTAACCCAAAATATAAGTGCACAGCCAGCTTTGTGGCTTAGCAGGAAGGTCTGGTTGACACAGGTTTTTAATTGAAGCATCAGGGACTATGTGATAGCTGAAATCACACAAGTGAGTTGGGTTCAAAAATGTTAAGTGATTTCTTCAAGGTCTCAAACCACGATAAGAATGAAATTAGACCTCCTGTTTTTATTACCACTTGATAAAACAGAAAATTAGGGGGGAATTAAGTGTATTAAATTTCCAATTTCCTTTAAATTGGGTATATGATATTTGAAATTGCTACTAGCCCTTAATTTTTAACATAAATATCCCCTAATTCATGTTATGTGAATGTTCTGCATTTTACCTTTTTCCCATTAGGACTATTTGGAATTCAACTTTTAAGTGGCTTCATTTTAGAAATGTAACCCTTATGATCTTAAATTTTAGAACTAATTGGTTAGCATAGAATCAGCCTGCCCTATTTTTTGTCTTTTCATTTTTTTATTTTTTAAAAGATACTTAGATGGCATAAATATGACAGAGACTATATAGGAGATTCCCATATACCCTGCTCTCCGCACCTCCCACATTTTCCCACATTAGCAATATCTTTCTTAGTGTGGTACATTAATTGAAATTGATTAACACATTTTGGAGCATTGCCACTAAGCATGGATTATAATTTACATTGTAGTTTACTCTCTCCCACTCAATTCTGTAGGTTATGGGAAGATATATAATGGCCCATATCTGTCATTGTAATTTCATTCAGGACAATTCCCAAGTCCCCAAAAAGCCCTCATATTATACCTGTTTTTCCTTCTCTCTATCCTCACAAACTCCAGTGGCCACTGCCTCCACATCAATGATATTTCTTCCATTGCTCGAATCACAATAAGTCTATAGTAGAATACTAGTAAGTCTACTTTAGTCCATAGATCATTCCCTAATCCTGGGGATTCTGGGATGGTGATGCCAAATCCACCTTTAATTGAGGTGGGGGAGGCTTTGAGCCCATAGAGCCAATGGATGGGACTCTCTTGCTTGCAGTTGTAGACACTTTCAGTTCCTTGGTAGGTTGGTTGTCTATCATCTCCTCCTTAGTTGTCTTGGGTGAGTCCAATGAACTGGAGAGTAGGTGCTGCAATTCCATGGAGATTCAGAGCCCAGCTGGTACATGAACAGCTCAAAGATTTAAGTCTCTTGGACATATACCTTCTGATTTTAGTACTAATTATAAGTTCAGACAGAAGGACAGAAAAGCCATGTGTAGGGAAATCACCACTGAGTCCAACTCTGTCACGCTGGGGAGCATAAATTCCAAAGTAGAGCCCACAGGCAAGGGACCAAACTCCTGAGCTATCTGCCCTGACTATAGTGTCTGGATGTTTTCAAAGCCCTCAGGGCACTGTTATTTAGAGTAATATCTACTTTGGCTGTCAATGAGATCCTGCTGAGACGTGCATAAGTGTTACCTCTGGAATGACCTCCCGACTCACTTAGAAGTGTCTTTGCCATATAAACTCATTTGTCTTTACGTTTTCCCCTTTTTGGTCAAGGTCTTTTTTTTTTCCCCGTTGCATTGCTTGTTGGTATTTTGTAGCAAGCCCTCTGTGCCAGGGAGGCTTATCCCTGGGAGTCATGTCCCATGCTGGGAGGAAGTTATTGCATTTTTATGCTGAGTTTGGCTTAGAGAGAGACCACATTTGAGCAACAAGGAGGCTCCCAGTAGTAACTCTTAGGCACCCTACAACACTAGACTAAGTTTCAATTTCAAGAGCAAAGTTTTATAAGCATAGTCATCAATATCGAGGGCCCATCAATGGACCATCCTCCTTCACTAGTCATTGCCCCTGTACTTGGGGGATTGTTGCTGTTCCATTAGAGAATGTGGCAGAGCTCCCCAGGATGGGAATTTGATAATCTTTTGGTCATTATGTGAATCTCCACCCACTGTGGCAAGGTCCCAAGAGCATTTGAACATATTTATATGCCTTATATGTATGCCCAGGTGAATCTGCTCCCATGTATACTCCATCACTGACATCCCACACCAAAGGTCTTCCCTTGCCATAGTTGTAACTTTTCTGTGATCCAAAACTTCTTCAAAAATGAAGCCAATAAAATAGTCAAATACAATTAATAAGAAAATGAAATAATAATGACAGTTTTAAACATAAGAAATAAAATACAGAAAAAATTTTCAAAAACTAAAATTAAAATAACATAAAAATGGGATATTAAAAATGATGAAAAATATTTTAAAAATTTCTTTTGACATTTTGCCTTTCATCACTGTAAGATCTGTTGTCCTGTATGTACAATGACATGTTCTTCCATTTATTTCCCCAGTGTCTTACTTTTTTTAAATTTTGTCTTCAGAGAAGTTTTAGGTCACAGTAAAGTCACATACAGAATACAAGGGACTCCCATTTACCCAACATCCTCCCCTTCTTCCCCCTTCCCATATTAATAACCTTTTTATATGTGGATGATACATTTTACAACTGATGTACAAATATTGAAACATAGCTACTAATCATTGTTAATGGTTTACATTATGGTTTACATTTTGAACCATACATTTTTGTAAATTTTTGATGAAATTTAACATGGCCTTTATCCATCATTGCAAGATCATTTAGAACACTTCCATCACCCCCAAAATACCCCTTGTTCCACCTATTCTACTCCTTCTTCCCCCTCCTGTTGGGGCCCATGGTGACCACCAGGCTTCACTCCTTGAAGGACAAGATTTGTAGTTACTTGCAACAACACTGAGGGCTTGACACACTGGCTGTCCTCCCCTATTAGGCACCATTCATGCTCTTGAGAGACTCCTGCTCCTCTGTTTGAAAACATAGCGGGCCTCCCCAGGATGGGAGTCCAACTCCTTCCCATTCATTATATGGGTGTCCACCCAGTGATACAACATATTCTAACAAAATGATCACTCGCACACTCCCTAGAAGCCTGCCCCAGATATGACCTGTCCCGAATGCCCCCCTATTGAACACCGTAAACCAGTAACCTTTCCTTTTCATATTGCCAGAACAGCTTTCCCAACATTGTAGTTTTAACCACATACCCACCAATACCCAATGTTCACCTGCTCCTTCCCCCAATCCTCCCCCCATTTCCATGGACCTTCCAACTCACCCTCCCTACCCTACCTCTCATCAAACCTGTACCACCCAATGCAATATTATCACTACACCCCTGTCATATCTCTTCACTGCACAGCTACACACTTCCACCTTATCATAGTTTTCACCTATATGGGTATTGTCAGCCTGCCCTTTATATCATTTGTTCAGTAAAGTTTCTGAAACATTTTTTGTCAAGTTTGGGAGCAGGGGCAATTTGGAATGTGGGGAATTGTCCTGCGTCCTAAATCTAATCCATTCAAAAAGAGTTTCATCCACTGTAAAACTCAACACAATCTGTATAAATGGAAGTCAGTTGAATTGATTTTTGACAGACTTGCTCCACTGCCCTCAATTCAGAACTCCATCACACATGATGCTCCAGTATAAAGTCATTACAGTGAACAACAGAATTTTGTTTCAAACATGAAGATTACAATTTTGCAAAGTACTTGCATTGAATGAGTTTTCAGTTAAATGAAAATGCTTTAATCTAATCACTTATATTATGAATCTATAATGTGTTTGCACTCTGCTAGAGCTAAGAAATCTATTCTTCCATTGATATAAGAAGGATTTAAATGGCCAACAATCACCAGCACTAATGGTTCTGAACTTGTTCTCAGTGAATTTCTGGTGTGTACACTTCTTGTCCAAAGTATCCAAAGTGTTTAGTGAGCCCATCATAAGCAACATTATTAAAACACTAGAGCATCTGGGAGGAGGGGCTAGCAGTAGGTCTCCCTGCCCATCTTTCCCATTGTAGAGTTGGGGTGATGCCTCAAAGAAAGAAAGAATGTGATCTTGTTTAATTTTCCTTCAAGCATAATGACAGATCCCCTGGCAAACACATTAAATGGTTCCAGCTAGCAGGAGAGATCTTATCTATGAATAAGGATGTACCTGTCTAAGATTGCTCATGGTAAATAAACCTGGAATGGCTCCATGGAAAATGTCACATAATCTATGTAACTGGTCAATTCAGTGCCTAAGTGGCTTCTTCTGCATAAGGTAACCTATTATACTTATCTAGACCAAAACAGAAACTACATGAGAAGAAAGGACCTGAAGAGCCAGCCTGGGGTCACAGAACTTTTCCTGCTTCACCTGTGACATTTGATGACCTGTTTCTTTGCAATTATTAGTAAAGCTTGAAATTGAGGAAGGTTTTTGATTCTGTGAGTCTGGTTTGACAATTTAAATTTTTGTGTTATTTTAATGCTCACAAGATATGATATCTGACGTCATCTCAGATGATATGAATAGACTTTTAAATTTCATTAAAAAAACACCACCACATTGATGGAGGTAAGTCAAAGGGACACAGAGGTCAACTGAAAGAGCTCCCAGTAGCCAATGCTGGAAGAATTTGAGCAACAAAATAAGTTAGGTAGTATTGGATTATAACTCCAAAATATGAAATAAATATTCATGAGTCTATACTTATATGAATAAATAACTGAATAAATAATTAAATGGTGGAGAACAGACAAATGTCCTGTGCTATGCAGAGTAATTCCAGGTAATTTATTTAGATACTCCACCCTCAAGGAGGCAGAGTGTAAGTCCACCCAGGGGACTTTCTTCCAAAGTATACAGTATGGAGAGGGGAAAAGAGTAACTTCACAGTGACGAAAACTGACAAGCATGACCTCTCTCAGGAGTTGAAGGTCAATATCAGTAATTATGAGTAATATTGACAGAGGTATCTTTGATAAGATGTGATGAAAATAGCCACTTCTGTAATCTTCCTCCCCAAAATAAATAAACCCAATCCAATCCTGAGAACAACATCAGACAAATCCCACATGAAGGACATTATACAAAATACCTGAAGGTTAATGTTAACTAATTTGATAAAAAGAGACAAACTAAAGGACCTAGGAAAATATGTTATTTATATTCAGCAGGATGGGCTTAGTCATATAGGCACCAATGCACTTTTATTCTTTATATAGACAAAACATGGCTGCAATGGCCCGAAGAAATAATTTTCAGGCTGTAGTTCCTTATGGGCTATTTCTATCTTATAAAGACATTAGAAAATAGAATGATATTTTGGCAAGCAGCAATGACTGTATTTTGTGGAGCTGCACAAATAACACATTTCATCTTGATCTATATATATAAGAGGGGTCTTGATGGGAAAAAAAACCAGAATTATTTATTCCCACTTTGCTCAAAGTGTGTATCTCCCACTAACCTTTGACCTCCAAGCTCAATCAAAATAAAAGTAAAGCACTAGGCAAGGTTTAAAATGGAGCTCAGGGATCATGTGATTCCACTTGCCACCTAAATCAAACTGAAGCTGTTGCCTTTGGCCATCTTAGTGTGGGAAAGTAGAACAGGCAGAGGAAAACCAAAATGTACTGATTATCTGCTCTCCTTATGTATTCTTTCATTTCATCCACCTAATAGTTCTCTGGAATGGATGTTTTAATTCTTAAGCACAGAATTAAAGAATTAAAATGCAGAATTTTTAGGCTCAAAAGTCCTAAGTGAATTGAATTCCCCAGAGAAAAAGTGATAGTGAAGGTTAAATAGCATGAATCAATTCAATTACAGGCCTTTGGGAGTTCCTAATTTCTTTACTTGGGTAAAGTGGAATGCGAGTTGGCTGGCTGTATAAGGTTTATTTCTACCTTGAAATTTTGAGCTTAAATATGAATAAACTCCTTCTCTTTAGGCTAGTAGCCTGAATCAGCCAATGCTGTGAAAACAATGAATCCACAACAAACATCAGACTAATTACATACATTTAACACTATCTCCTATGCATGTGCAATATTGATTAGGTCTTGTTGTACTGGGTATGCAAGCAGGGTTGTATACACACATTTGCTCATCAGATTTTATTATTGTGTAAGTTATAAAGGTAATACATGGGAAGCAGATGTGGCTCAAGCAGTTGGGCTCCTGCCTACCACATAGGAGGTCCAGGGTTTGATTCCTGGGACCTCCTGGTGAAAAGCAAGCTGGCCCAAGTGGAGAGCTGGCCCGCATGGAGTGCTGGCCCGTGCCGAGTGCTGGCCCACGCAGAAGTGCTGGAGCAGCAAGATGATGCAACAAAAAGAGACACAGAAGAGAGACAATGAGAGGCAAAGCAGACCAGGGAGCTAAGATGTCATAAGAGATTTTGTGCCTCTCTCCACTCCGGAAAATTCCAGGATCAGTTCCTGGTGCCGCCTAAATAGAAGACAAACAGACACAGAAGAACACACAGAGAGCAGAGATCGAGTGCAAAACAACAGGGGAGAGGAGGTAAATAAATAAGTGAAACTTTTTTTTAAAAAAGATAATATATGTTCTTAATTTCAAAATATATATAAATTGTAAAATTCAAAGCCCTTGTCAACCCACCTTAACCTAAATGCCCCCATCCCCTTTTCTGAGAGTTAACCACAAAAAACAGGTTGAGGAAGATCCTGTTTTCCCATTCTTATGTGCACACCAACATATATGTTCTATATAGGGAGAGTTTAATTTCTAATCCAAATATAATAATCTTCTCTGTAAACTTTAGAAGCAAACATAATGTAAACACTCTTTATTCAGATGACATGGTGAATATTTTATTTTTTAATACTTTTATATATGTAGTTTTTCGTGCATAATTCAATGAGAATTTGTTCAACTAAATGTCAGAAACAAGCCTCCAAGCTTTCTTGTTATTTTATATAAATATTTCATGTTAAAATTACATTAAACTTTATTGATGGCAACACATTGTAGTGAGTATAATCAACACTGATGATTTATAAATGTGATTGTGACTGAAAGGGGTAGTCTAGGGAGGTTAATGTCAATTGAAAGACAGCTAGAGGATAATCTAGGGACTGCATAGCATAGTGATTTCAGTGGTAGATGATGACTGTGGTTAATAGCACAAATGCAAGAATGTTCCTCTAATACAAGGTGTTAAGAATATGGAGACACATGGGAAATACAACTAATATAATGTATAGGCTATAGTGAACAGTAGTATTGTAATATTTTTACAGCAATGGCAAAGAAGGTACTATATCAATGCTACGAGTCAACAATGAGAAGTATAATGGGGTATGGGATTTTTCTTTTTGGAGTAATGAAAGTGTTCTGAAATGTACTGAGCTGATGACAGCACAACTCTGTGATGAAACTGAGAGGCACCGAGCTACACTTTGAATGGATTGAACAAGGCAGGGGACCGTATAACATGTATAACATGAAGAGTGATGGACTATGGTTAACAGTACAAATATGAGACTGTTCTCTCATGAACTATAACAAATACACAATACTAATACATAGTGAATATAATATGATGGTTTGTGGGGAAAAAATACACGAACTATAAGCTCTAGACTATAGAGAGCAGTAGTGTTATGACAATGTTCTTTCATCATTTGTAATGTGTCACAGCAATGTAAGGTGTTGGTGGTGGGGTGATATATGGGAATATAATATGGTCTGCATGATTGTTTCGTTAAATCCATCTTCTCAAATGAAAAAAATACATTAAACTCTTGAAGTTACCCAGCAGATTATCAGTAACTGTCAGTATTGTATATTGGGAGATGCTTTTTGGTGGGGCTCTCAGAAGTTTGCACATGTTGCGAGCATAAGCACCGTTGCTTTGCTCTAGACAGTCATTTCCATGGTGTTTGTAAAGAGAACAGCCTTGGAAGAAAGAACTAGGTCTCCATTCAGAGCAAAGGGTAGGTTTGCTTTCTGGATTTTTTGAAGGTCAGGTTTTCTCCTCAGCAACACCTTCTACCACATATGCAGGTGTCATCTAGCCCTCTTTTTAAATTGGGGTTCAGGAAATTGGTGGCTACTGCTCTTGCTGAGAGTAATAAAGCCCTTTGTCTCTGACCCAGGAGTGTCTTGTTTTCCACCAGCATCCATGAAACTGTGTTTTCAAATAGGGTAAAATGTCAGATCCTTCCCAGGTCTTTACAATCTCACTTTATTAATTCTAAATCTCTATATTTGCTAGAAACTTAGGAGCCCAACTCAATTTGTTTTTAAATTTAAAACATCACTTAAAGCTCTCTCATTAGGTGATTTCAGAACATTTATAAAATATACAATGATGTCTCATGATAAATAATTATTCAAAAGAAGAATTATATCATTATGTGTAAAATGAATTTAAAAAGTACACCTGAGTCTTCGCTCTTGTAATTGAAACTGGCCTACTGTTATGGGGTGCCTAAGGGTTGCCGCCTGAGAGCCTCCTTGTTGCTCAAATGTGGCCTCTCTCTAAGCCAATCTCAGCATATGAACGCATTACCTTCCCCCCAACGTGGGACATGACTCCTGGGGATGAGCCTCCCTTGCAACAAGGGATTAATAACAAGTGCCAACTGGCAACATGACTGGAAAAAGACCTTGAATAAAAGGGGAAAAAGGTAAAGACAAATGAGTTCATGTGGCTAAGAGACTTCTAATAGAGTCTGGAGGTCATCCCAGAGGTAACACTTACACACACCTCAGTAGGATCTCATAGAACACCAAAGTGGATATCACCCCACACAGAGGGGCTCTTGAGGGCTCTGGAGACACCCAGGTCCTATATAAGGGGGATAACCCCAGAGATTGATGCCTTATCAGTGGACTCTACTTTGGAATCTGTGTTCCTGAGAGTGACAGAGTTGGAGTCAAATAAGTCCTCCCTGCACATGGTCCATCAGCCCCTTCTATTCAAATTCTATATGTGAGGCTGGAGTTTGTATGTGTACTTCCAGAGACTGGAGCCTCTGGCCTGCCTATGTGCCAGCTGTGCCTGGAATCTCAGTGTAGCTGCAACTCTTACTCTACAGCTCAATGGACTCACCCAAGTCACCTGGTGAGTAGACAATGATGGGCAATGGCCATCCCAGAGATTGGAGAGAGCCTGCAACTGAAGGCAGGATAATCCCATCCACCGTATCCATGGGATATAAGCCCACTCTCACTTGGAGGTGGAGTGGACATCACCGTTCCAGTCCCCTCAGGATTGGGGGAGGAGCTATGGACTAGAGTGGACTTAATGGTATTCTGTTATAGACATATTGTGATTCAAGCAATGGAAGAAATTATAACAGTGAGGTGGAGCCAGTGGCCACTAGATGCTATCAGGGCAGGGAGGGGAAGGGCAGTTTTAATACAGGGGCTTTTTCAGGACTTGGGGATTGCCCTGAGTGACATTGTGGTGATGGATATAGGCCATTTTACATCAGCATATACCATGCAGAACTGTGTGGGAGAGAGTGTGGTCTATGATGTGAACTGTGGTCTATGCTTAGTGGCAAAGCCCCAGGATGTGTATATCCATTGCAGGGGATGTGCCACACTAATGATAGATGTTTATGTGGGATGTTGTGGGAGGTGTGGGAGGTGGGGAATATGGGAATCCCTGTGGTTTTTGTGTGGCATTTGTGTAATCTAAGCATCTTTTAAAATGTATAAATATATAAAATAACATTTATGTAAGCAAATGCACATATATGCATATATATTTATATATCATTTTACAAATATTGGTTTGTATTGTGAAAAATTTGATTTTTACCCACAATAAAAAAAAAGTACACCTTATGATGAGAAAACAAAAAAATTGTATTCAAAGTGATAAATGGGAAAGAAAGAAACTTATAATATTAGGTATTGTGGGCGGGTAGTGGACAAACAAGAACCCAGTGAAAAAATCAAACAGGAACAAGAAATCACTTTTATTACAATGAGCAGGTTGAAAGTAAAATATATCACAATAAAGGAGGAAAAAAAGTGGAGGCAAAGCCCTAATAGAACCTACAAGATAATCTTTCCCTTTACTCTCCTGCTTGTGAGTCACCTATCCTCTGAGAAGAGTGTCAGGAAAGAAGACTGGCATTTCCCACACCTGGTTTCAGCTCCTCACTCATTTATGTGAAGACAGAGTGATTTCAGGGAAACAGGTGTCCTGGTCCTGCTCTCCAGAATTCCCAGACTCAAATGTTAGGTGTGATCACATAGGGATCAGGGTCCAGAAATTTTATTTGTGCTCCAGCCAATAGCTAAGAAAGTGCAGAGCCCATAATCAAATCCAGAAGTTTCCACCAAAGTAGGATGGACTTTCTAAAAGACAGCACAGGGTGCTGTGACATGAATATCAATCATCAGAACCTAAGGTAAAAAGATGTGAATGCCTCAACAAAGCTGTGGATAAAGTGCGATTCTGCTTCTCACCATCCTTAGTGCATTCCTTCACTTAGTGAATTCTTTCTCAACACTTAGTATATACTGATAGCTTTACCTATCTTTCTTTCTTTCTATCTATCTATCTATCTATCTATCTATCTATCTATCTATCTATCTATCATCTATTTATCATCTATTTAATCATCTCTATCTAATCATCGATATATCTCTAGCTAATCATATCTATCTATCTATCTATCTATCTATCTATCATTGGTCTGTCAGGCTATCTATCCATCCATCCATCATTAATCATATCTATCCATCTATCTAATCTATCTATCTAATTATTTATATATCTCTCTCTAATCATCTGTATCTGTATCTCTCTATCATCAATCTGTCAATCTATCCATCCATCCATCATTCTAATCGTATCCATCTATCTATCTATCATCTATTTAATCTTCTCTATTTCTCTATGTCTATCTATCTAATCATCTATATCTAGCTAGTTAGCCATCTAGCTAGCTAGCTATATTTGCTCGTTAAACATGATAATAAGAGTTAGCATTTGATCACTCACTATTTACAAGGTATTTTCTCAAGCACCCTGTATCCTGACAACTACCTGTGAAACAGTTGTTCTTAGAATAATATCAGTGATTACAACACTTGCACAGCACTTACAATACTCCAGGTACTGTTCTAAAGAGTTCATTTAATCTCTGTAATATCCTGGTGAGATATGTACTATTATTATCTCCATTTAATGTAGCAGAGGGGGCAGGTAACTGAAGTACAGAAAACTTAATAGTTAAGTAAAATAAATAATTAAATAAATAGAAAATAATTGCATGCTTAAAATAAAATAATTCACAGAATTAAGTAATTCTGGCTCCAGGTTTTATGCCCTTTCCTAAAAAAAACTTTACCCAGACTTGTCTCAAAGCTGGTAGATGATGCAGCTGGGCAGCAACTCCATCACCTATGCTTGGCTTCATGGCTCTGTCTCCAGGCAAGGAGCTTGCAGTATAGTGGGCACACAGACCCAGTAAGAGGCAATGGCTCCAGGCAAGGAGCTTACAGTCTAGATGGTACACAGGCCCTGTAACAGGCAATGGCTCCAGAATAGCAATGTTTAAACAAGGGATGCAATCAGGTACCTGTCAAGCAGCTGACTCTCTCCCTCACTGAGCTCTGTAGATCTTGGTTTCAGAAACCTATCTCATTATTCCTTTGAAAAGTAACACAATTGGAGAACTCCAAATATGTGATGTTAAGATTTAAGCTCCAGTGAACAATATAGTCTTTGGAACAAAACAGGAGTCTCGAAATGGATGCATATATATATGTCCAATTGATCTTTGACAAAGATTGCCATTTCAATAAATGATATTGGAATAATTTAGCATCCCTATGCAAAAAATGAACCTTGTCTTTTAATTCCCACACTATGAAAGTAAAATGAACTCAAATGGATTAGACATAATTTCAAAATTATAAACCTTTAGAAGATAACCTAGGAGAAAATCTAGGTGATCTTGAAATAATTGATAACTTGAACTTCATCAAAATGAAAACTTTTACTCTGTGAAAGACACTGTTAAATGAATGAAAAGATAAGCTGCAGAATGGAAAAAAATATTTGTGAATCACATATGAGAAAAAAACACTCATATCCATAAAATATAAAGAATTCTCAAAACTCAACAATGAGAAAATAAAAAAAAACCTGTACAAATTTCTACAAAATATTTCAACAGGCATGTCACCAAAGAAGATATACAGATGGAAAATAAGTGCATGAAAAGAAGTAAAAACATTCTTAGTCGTTAGGGAATTGCAAATTAAAATTACAATAAGATTCCATTGAACACTTATTAAAATAGCTAAAAATATAACAAAACTGACAATATTAAATAATAGTTTGTGGAACAACTGGAATATCAGTACATTTCTTGTGGGACTGCAAAACTGCATAGGCATTTTGAAACCAATCTGGTAGTTTCTTAAGATGTTAATTGTATGCTTGTCATACTTATCTTTTCCAGCAATCTCATTCCTAGATATTTATCCTAAAGAATGAAAAATCATAACCACACAAAAACCTGTACTATATAGCAACATTATTCATTACAGCAAAAATCTGAAAGACTTCAAATGTCTTTTAACAGATGAGTGGATAAGCAACTTGTAATAAATTCATGCTATAAAATACTACTCAATAATAAAAAAGTTTGAACTATGCATTCATACCTCAACAATGTGGATGAATCTCAAATGTATAATGAAAGAATCTAGACTCAGTATGTTATATTGGTTATGATCATGTTTACATGACATTCTGGAGTTGGCTAGATTATAGGGGCAAAACCCAGATCAGTGGTTTCCATTGGTTAAGGGATGGTCGAGAATTTGCCTAAAGTGGGGCATCCAGAGTGATGATGAAAGTGTTCTCTGTCCTGATTTGTTACCTGACTCTATGCATTTATTAAAACTCACCAAACTGTACATCAAAAAAATGAATTATATTGCATGTGAATTTTAAGAAATGAAATATACATTGTAATCCTTTGATGTCGATATTTGATGAAAATAGTTGCAGCTCCATTGTTTACCTATTTGTTTCCATATAGAGACATTTTGAATTTTATGTGCTTTTCATTTTTTCTTTGAGATATCTTTTATTGCTTCTATTGTGAAAACATTTTCTTTCCTTCTTAGACCTGAGAAGTATCTTATTGTATTAGCTGCTTGTCTTATTTTTTCATGTTGCCAGAGTCCTCTACCTTCTGATTCCACCAAATCATGCAAATGAGCTGCTTACCATATTCCAGCTCATTGCATCAGATAAGTTCTTCCCTTTCACACAGACTCGTCATGGTATTTCAGGCATCTGGGTATTTGCTCTTTTCTCCTATACCCATCCTTACCCTCTCTGCCTATTCAAATAAGCCTACACAAATAAGAAGACTATCTTAAATACACCATCTATTATTGACTTCCTAATTCTGATGAACGTCTATAACATCCATAGGCTATACTACATAATTTAGTCACAATATATTTATGCTCTTTCTTGTATTTTTTTTTTCTTGGATTTCAAATGTATTAATTAATCTTGTCTTCTCAACTAGATTGTCAGGGTCATAATTTATATTTTGATGGTCTTCATAGTACCAGTTGTCATGCCTACCAAAAATATATTCTCAATCACCACACATGGTCAACACCATTTGATTGGTTGAGAGCTAAATAGAGATACTTGTTTTTTTAGTTTTTTAGTTTTTTTAAAAAATCTGCATTTCAGAGGCTGGGGCAGTTGTACTCAAAGGTCATGTAACTCATTCAAAGTCAGGTGACCCTTAACAAAGGGTTATTGGAACTCACTTTTAGAGATCACTCCATATCAGAAACTGGGGTGTCTTTATAGCTCCTTGATATATATGAGAAATTTTCCAAATATCCATCTTATAGTGATAGACTTCCAAGTTTCCCCCTTGCCCACTTTACTCAGCTTTCTAGGCAGCCTAGTGTCCCCCAGCTCAATTTGCTGACCATGTTCTAGGCAGTGCCTTTACCAGCAACTGAGTCACTTCTCAAGATCTATACTCCACAATAATACTCTGTGACCAAAATTTCCCATCATTTCATACATAGCCTCACTACAACTGTACCTCCCTCTCACTGATCCCTCCAACCCCACCCTTTTTCTTTCTTTTTT